>AWOL01S0021770.1:3890-35825 GCA_000715115.1 Nicotiana otophora | reverse complement strand
CTCAGATGCCGCAATCATAGGTATTATCTCTGTCTGCGGTAGGGATGCTTCAGTATTATTTGATCCAGGATCTACCTATTCGTATGTGTCATCCCTGTTTGCTCATTTTATGGATATTCCTCGTGAGTCCTTGGGTACTTCTATTTATGTGTCCACTCTTATGGGCGATTCTATTGTTGTGTATCGGATCTATCGGTCCCGTGGGTTACATTTTGTGGATATGAGACTAGGTCAGATCTTCTGTTGCTTGATATTACCAATTTTGAGATCATCCTGGGTATGGACTGGCTATCCCCATATCATGCCATCCTTGATTACCATGCCAAGACTGTTACTTTAGTGATGCCTGAGTTACCGAGATTGGAGTGGAAAAGTTCATCTGTCATTACATCTAGTCGAGTTATATCTTTTATGAAGGCTCGACACATGGTCAAGATGGTTTGCTTGGCTTATCTAGCCTATGTTCGAGATACTACCGCAGAGTCTACGACGATTGATTCAGTGCCAGTAGTTTGGAAGTTCGCCGATATGTTTCCTTTGGACCTTCCAGGCATACCACCAGATCGTGATATTGATTTCTGTATTGACTTGGCTCCAGGCACTCAGCCTATATCTATCCCACCGTACCGTATGGCTCCGAAAGAATTGAAGGAGTTGAAGGAACAACTTGAGGAGTTGTTAGCAAAGGGGTTCGTCAGGCTGAGTGTATCACCTTGGGGTGCACCAGTATTATTTGTGAAGAAGAAAGATGGGACTATGCAGATGTGCATTGATTACTGCCAGTTGAACAAAGTCACCATTAAGAACAAGTACCCGTTGCCATTGATGATTTGTTTGACCAGTTGCAGGGTGCTAGGGTATTTTCTAAGATTGACTTGAGATTGGGGTACCATCAGTTGAAGATTCGGGACTCAGATGTTCTGAAGCCTGCCTTCTGTACTAGATATGACCATTATGAGTTACTAGTGATGTCCTTCGTCTTGACCAATGCCCCGACGACATTTATGGATTTGATGAACATGGTGTTCAAGCCTTATATTGATTCCTTTATTATTGTCTTCATTGATTACATCTTGATTTACTCACGTAGCATGGAGGAGCACGAGCAACATTTGTGAGTAGTGCTTCGGATCTTGCGGGAACAGAAGCTATATGCTAAGTTCTCCAAGTGTGAGTTTTGATTAGATTCCGTGGCATTCTTGGGGCATGTGGTATCAAGCGAGGGTATCAAGATGGATCTCAAGAAACTTGAGGCAGTTCAGAGTTGGCCTCGTCCTACTTCGGCGACTGAGATCAGGAGTTTCTTGGGATTAGCAGGTTATTATCGTTGGTTTGTGGAGGGCTTTTCGTCTATTGCAGCACCTTTGACTAGATTGACCCAGAAGGGTGCTCCGTTCCGTTGGTCCGAGGATTGTGAGGCGAGCTTTCAGAAGCTCAAGACAGCTTTGACTACATCACCGGTTCTAGTGTTGCCTTCCTGTTCGGGGATGTGTACTGATGCAGGAGGGAGGGGCGAGTTATTGCATATGCTTCGCGTTAGCTGAAGATTCATGAGAAACATTATCCTGTGCATGACCTAGAGTTAGCCGCGATTGTTCATGCTCTTAAGATATGGAGGAATTACCTTTATGGGGTGTCCTGTGAGGTGTACATTGATCATCGCAACTTGCACCATTTGTTCAAGCAAAGTGATCTCAATTTGAGGTAGTACAGATGGCTTAAGTTACTGAAGGATTATGACATCACTATCCTTTATCATCCGGGCAAGGCGAATGTAGTCGCGGATGCCTTGAGAAGAAAGACAGAGAGTATGGGTAGCTTGGCATTCATTTCAACAGAGGAGAGACCACTAGCCTTGGACATTCAGTCCTTGGCCAACAGACTCGTGAGGTTAGATATTTCGGAACCCAGCTGAGTTCTTGCATGCGTTGTTGCCCAGTCTTCACTATTTGAGCAGATCAAGGCTCGACAGTTTGATGATTCGCACTTGGCGGTTCTCAGATAGACAGTACTATAGGGTGGTGCCAAGGAGGTTTCTATTAGTGAGGATGGTGTTCTACGACTCCAGGGTCATCTATATGTTCCTAATGTCGATGACGTGAGGTAGAGGATTCTAGAGGAGGCGCATAGTTCTCGATATTCCATTCACCCAGGTGCTATGAAGATGTATCGCGACCCGAAGCATCATTTTTGGTGGCGGCGGATGAAGAAAGACATAGTTGAGTATGTAGCTAGATGCTTAAATTTCTAGCAGGTTAAGTATGAGCACCAGAGGCTAGGAGGCCTACTCCAGCAGATGACTATACCCGAGTGGAAGTGGGAGCGCATCACTATGGACTTCGTGGTAGGGTTGCCGTAGAATTTGCGGAGGTTTGATGCAGTTTGGGTCATTATAGACAGATTGACCAAGTCGGCACACTTTATTCATGTGATGACTACATATACTTCAAAGAGATTGGCCCAGATTTATATCTAGAAGATAGTTCGACTGCATGGTGTGCCCGTTTCCATCATTTCAGATAGAGGTCCTTAGTTTACATTACATTTCTGGAGAGCGGTACAGAGTGAGTTGGGGACCCGTGTAGACCTCAACACAACATTTCATCCGCAGACTGACGGTCAGTCGGAGTTGATAGTTCAGATATTGGTGGACATGCTCAGAGCATATATGATTGACTTTGGAGGGCAGTGGGATAGATTCTTGCCTTTGGCCGAGTTTGCTTACAACAACAGCTATCGGTCCAGCATCGAGATGGCTCCATTAGAGGCTTTATATGGTCGGCGGTGTCGTTCTCCTATTGGGTGGTTTGAGCCCGGCGAGGCTAGGTTGTATGGGACTGATTTGGTGAAGGATGCCTTGGAAAAGGTAAAGTTGATTTAGGAGCAGCTTCGCACAGCTCAGTCCCGATAGAAGAGTTACGCGGATCAGAAGGTGCGTTATTTATTATTTATGGTGGGTGAGAAGGTTCTCTTGAAAGTCTCGCTGATGAAGGGGATTATGAGATTCAGAATGAAGGGAAAATTGATCCTAAGGTTTATAGGCCAATTTGAGGTATTGAGGCGAGTTGGGGAGGTTGCTTATGAGCTTGCTTTGCCTCCTAGTCTATCGGGAGTTCATCAGGTTTTTTGTGTGTCGATGCTCCGGAGGTATCATCCCGACTTGTCGCATGTGTTAGACTTTAGCACGATTTAGTTGGATGAGAGTCTGGGTTATGAAGAGGAGCCAGTTACCATTGTTGATAGGCAGGATCGCCAGTTGATATCCAAGAGGATTTCCGCGGTAAAGGTTTAGTGGAGGGGCCAACATGCAAACTATAGCTATATACATGTATATAACATGCCTGGCTAGCATTTTGGGCTATATCCCCCCATCGGTTAAATATATAATCAATAGGCCCGGCTGGTATTATGGGTTATCTCCCCTAGCATATAATCAATAGACCTCGCTGGCGTTATGGGCTACATCCCCCAGCATAATCAATGTATGCACGTATGAGGCATAACATATGTGGAAGCATCATATGGACTCAAGAGATTATGAAGGAAACTATAAACGGAATCACAAATGTAATCTAACGCTCGTCATCCATAAGTTGGACGGAGGAGCCTATCCCTATTTTAGGGAGAACTGAGCATTTACATGAGATTCTAACGCTAATTAACTCATTTGGATCCCTCTAGAATCAAATTAGAATGAAGGAACTCAAAATTTGTCCAACTCTTTGAATTTCTAAACATTTCGGCAGAGTTTCCCCTAAAACTAGATGATCCCCAAAAAGAACAGCAAGCACCACATTATACACGGGAATGGATACCCGGCCAAGATGATAACATCAAACTAAAGGAGATCTAGTTATCCACAATAGTGTCAAACGATTGACAAAACGGAATTATGAACGTAATGTCGGCTCACAATGGCTAACTTGTGACATGAAAGTATAAATATGATTTAGGAATGATCTAAGAATCAACACATGATAATTAAGCTTATATAATATAAAATGAAGCTAATTGTAAGGACCCAAAAAATATTTTCAAAAAAATAATGTCTCGTGGTGCTGAATTGGTTCTTACGTGTTTAAGGATTTTTGGGTTGAACAATGCACTGGAGAGTAAAGAAAAATTTTGGGCAGAAAAATGCCTTTCGACGGCCCACTATGCGGACCGCATAATGGTCGCAGAGTGAGACAGGAAGGGAGGTTTAGGTTCGGCCTCAATGGGAAAATAAAATGGAGCAAGTTTTGGAGACCAGGTTTGCGGCGCATTATACGACTGCAAACCAATTTTGCGGTGCATTATGCGACCGTAGAACATGTCTGCAGGCCGCAGAATGACCGCAGACTAGGTCAGTCATGCCCAGTTTTAGAATCCAAATTATGCGGCTAATATGCGGACCGCATATCAATTATGCGATCGCAGACCCTGTTCAGGAGCTTCATTTTTGGTTTTTTATAACCCGACCCTACTTCGTTAAATACACGCAAAGGATCATTTTTGAGCAAATATTCTGATGTTTTAGAGAGAATGGATAGTGTTTTAGAGAGAGAGGAAGCCCTAGGTTAATTTTCATCAATCTTTGCTCATCTTGGAAGATTAACAAGGATAACCCACAAGGTCTTCATTCTAAAGGTAAGATTCTACACCCTAACCCTCAATTTCGAATTTTTTCAAGAATTGGGTAATTAGTAAGATAATATTTAGGCATGTGAGTTGTTCATCTTGCATGCATGTGTTATCAAAGGGTGTAAGAAGATTATTGAGCTAAGAATGGTAAAGAATGGGTTGTGGGATGATGGAATCCTCCATAAAAGGGCCTTGAAACCTTATGCACATCTAGTGTTTGATAAAATGCTCAAATGAGCTAGAACCATGATCATCTTCCTAATTTTGGTTCAATGTGTAGTATAGCGCATCTGCACAAATTCTCGCACCTACGGCCCTGATCTCGCTTCTGCGCACACGCAGGTGCGCTTCCTGCCTCCACTTCTGCGGCCCTGACCTCGCTTCTGCGCACATGCAGGTGCGCTGCCCGCCTCTACTTCTACGACTTCACGTCCAGGCTGCCCAAGCCGCTTCTGCGAGTGTCACCTTGTTTCTGCGAGGTTGCTTCTGCTACCAAACTACCGCAGAAGCGATCACACCAGCTGTTGCCCAGCTTCAGCATCTCATAAGTCCAAAATAAATCCGTTAGCCATCCAGAGTCCACCCGAGGCCCAAGGAAATCCTGACAAAGAAGAGAAAGATAGAAGAGATATTAGTAGTCAAGCTCACAGAGAATTTTAGCGCAATCTTGCAAAACAAACTCCCAGAAAAGTGTGGAGATCCAGGGAGTTTTACTATATTTCTATGTTAGGCACTCTTAATTTTGATAAGTCTTTATGTGATTCGGGTGCCTCAATTAATTTAATGCCTTTGTCTATTTACAGGAAGCTGGAGAATGAGATTGGAGAGATAAGGTCTGCACCAATATCTTTGCAGCTGGCAGACCAAACAACTATAATACCCGAGGGGATAGTGGAAATTGTCTTAGTTAGGGTAGATAAGTTTGTATTTCCAGTAGATTTCATAGTGGTTAAGGTGGGAGAGAAAAAAGAGGTCCCCCTTATCTTAGGAAGACCATTCTTAGCAACGGGTAGAGCAATATTGGATATACATGATATAAAACTCATGCTTAGAGTGGGTGGAGAGGCTGTGATGTTCGATATAAATGTAAAGACGGGGGTGATAAAGGAGAAGCCAACTGCAAGTGTTGAGTGGAAAGTGAAGAGTTCGAATGAGAAGGCTGCAGTGAAAGAAAAGTGTGGAGGTGTACCCCAAGAAGGATGAGAAGAAGTTGTCTGCATGGATGTGTTCATTGGTTCGGGCACGTGGAATGGAGCCCGACTTCGACTCAGACCCCGACTGAAAATTCAGGGAAGTTTCCTTTACCTTATGCTTTTTAATTGTGTGTCATGGGGACATTCCACAACTTAAAGTGTGGGTGGGGGATAAATTGTATGTTGTATGTATCCGTGTTAGTAATTTAGTTTTGTTGTTTTAGTAGTTAGAGATAGAAAAATGAGGATAACCATAAAAATTTAAAATTTTTGACTGTTCCTAACAATGGATGTCATTCGACGGGTTTCTTAAGGGATTAAAGTCGAAAGAAAAAGAAAAAAAATATTTTCTTTTGCTAGGTAGTGTAATAATTCCCCCTTGGTTTTTCTTTGTGCCGCGGTTCTTTTCTAAGGGTTTTGTTTGAACTGGGTGTAGTTAGTTTTTAGTTTTGTAGAATAGTAGGGAACCTTGTACTGTGTCTTGAATTGAAAGCAATATCTCTTGACTCTATTATACTTGGAGAATAGTGAGTGCTTTAGTTGTGATGCTTAGGCTCAGTTTTTGAATCTTGCATAAGCACCTTAAATTGTATGATTTTAACTTTGCTTAACTGCTTTGAGTAGAGTGTTTTGATAATCCAATCTGGAGTGAGTTATGTGCCATGTGTGTGTGAGGTTTCGTATATTCTGTGCATTGCATTTGATGTCTAGAACTTGCCCCGTGTGTTTGCAAAGAGAAATAGTAGTGTTGTTCAGTCTTAGAAGTGATTTAGGCATTTCTTTGTTGAACCAGTTATATGCTCTTACCCACCTAATTGTTATGTATCTTAGTTAACCCCTTTTAGCCTATAATCTTGTTTCTTTGGCAACCACATTACAGGCCTTACCTATTTGTTTTGAATTGACCATCTATTTGAACCTTTAATCTCTCGTGAGCACTTAAATTTGTTATAAATCTTTGTAAAAGTTGAAGTGTGGGGTGGTTGGTTTGGCTTTTGAGTGGAACTAATGAAGTAAGGATAAAGGTGCATTGTATTGAAAAAAAGTAAGAGCCACTTGAAGAGATTAAGAAAAGAAAAGAAAAAATAATAAGTGTTTGATCGTGAAAAAATATTCCGTGATAGTGGTAACGCTTGATGTAATTGTGATTAAAGAAGTTGGGAGTTAATGTATAATGATGTTTAGGTGGAGTATGGTTTGACATAAGTGTGGGGTTTTGAATGTTAAATTGTATGTATTAAAGTGCTTAGGAAGGTGTAGTCACTCTTATATCTAAATGTATCCTACCCGTCCCGCAACCTACATTACAACCAGTTAAAGTCCTACTTGATCCTTGACTGAATGAGCTCGATTAGTTGAGTAGTACTCTACGAGCAAGCCTATGGTTCATCTTTTGTGGCATATGAATGTTATTTCTGAGAGTGAGTGAATTCTTTCTATATTGAGTTCCTGATTGTTGTTAAATTTGATGGTGTGTGGAACTACTCTCTATTGTGGTGAGGGAACTTGATTCATGAAGGAAAGGTAATGTCATTGACCTCTGTGTTAGAGTAAGTGAGCGGGTTATAAATAATGCGTGGTGCTTTCGAGTCAAATCTTGAGTCTAGGATGTTACGGTGTTGTGCTTAAGCTATTTTAATTATTCTTAGTGTGATGAGTTATGAGAGTTGCTAAATAAGGTTGTGCCTATATAAAGTGTGGTTTGATTGATCGAGGACGAGCAATGGTTTAAGTGTGGGGTGTTGTTGGTAGGCTATAATCTTGTGTTTTAGTCGCTTATTACACTTCAATTTACTACACTTTAATTGAGGTTGAGCTTTAATCGCTAGTGTTTTGCACTAATTGTGTGTTTTATGCCTTATTGGAGTGATTCCGAGCTATGTAGATGTTATAGAATGAATTCAAGTGATTTGGAGCTTTGAAGTCTGAGTAAAAGCCCAAGGGAATAAGCCGGAATCGCGTTCGGGGGTCGAGAACCACGTCGGGATAGCTAAAAAGCAAGAAAAATCCGTACTTAGAGAAAGTCCCACAGCCGCGGCACGTGGCGCGCTGCGACTGCCCAATTTTCCTGAAGTCTGTCAGAACAAGCTCTCTGAAGTTTCCCACAACCGCCCCGCGTGGCGCGTCGCCCCCTGCGGCCCGCCTATGCATTCTTTACAGAGTTATTATCCCAGTTCGCGCAGGAAAATGTGTTTTTGTCTGGGCCCGACCTTACTTAGTATAAATACATGTAAAAACATTATTTTATGGACTTTCGACGCATCTAAGAGCTAAGGAGGCTAAAGAGAAGGTGGAGAAGCAAAAGCACAAGGGATTCATCATTCAATCCTCACTCAAGATAAGAGTTTAGATCGTTTTATATTTTTCTTTATATTTGTAATGAATTACTCCATATCTATGGAGTAGTTCTCTTTAGGGATTGATGGATTTAGTGTATTGATATTTGTTTATGGATATTAACTCTAGTTTTTATGCATTGAATCATTTTGGGTGTTTTAATTGTTGCATCTATAATCACATGTTCATGTAATCGAGAGAGGCATACGTGTAATATCTTTGCATTATCTTGTTGGTTGAATTCATTAATTCTTCTTAGTAATCGAAAGAGGCTAGTTGAATTATCGTTTAGACCTTGTTAGGAGGATACTCGAGAGAGGTTCTCCTAAAGACCAATCCACTACGAACTCTTGCATATCTTCACCGAGCTTAAATTGGTTCACATTGTGAGGTTGAGACTTAATCGAGAGAGGAGTTTCAAATAAACGTTTGAATTAATAATTAAGTGAATTCGAGAGACTCACTTGAACATTAGAAGTGAATTAACTAGATTTAAATCCCAGGCAATTATCTTGCACCTATTCAATCAACCCTTATTTTCTCCCATTGATATCTTCCTTTCTTACTTTTATTGCGATTGTCATAGTCAATTAGCTCTAGATTCTTAGTTAATTTTAGTTTTTAATCACATAATTCTCAACTGTTGATCATCTTGGATAGCAATCAAGCTATAAACTATGAAAATACTGTTTAACTCCAATGCATGTGGATACAATATTATATTATACTATATTCGACTAGCGAGCATAATTTAAGTGTGTGTTTTGCGCTCGTCAGCCATCCATTCAGGAGACTCTAGCCCAGTTTCTGAGCATGTTCAGTACCTTGGCTCAGGAAAAATTGATACCACTTGCTCCTGCCGCATCTCAGGCCGGGGGAGAAGCACAGACTTCCGTCGTCGGTACCCCAGAGCAGCGGGTTTAGGTCGACCAGGTTCCAGAGATCGTACCGATGCAGCTGGTAGCTCCAGTTTAGCCCGAGGTTAGGGCAGCAATTTCTGAGGCGTAGCAGCTCAGGCTCGAGAGGTACAAGAAGTACCACCCTCCTACTTTTAGTGGCTTGACATCAGAGGATGCCAAGGGTTTTCTTGAGGAGTGCCACCGTATCCTCCATACTATGGGTGTTGCGAAGACTAGTGGGGTTTCTTTCACTACGTTCCAGCTTAGAGGAGCGACTTATCAGTGGTGGCGAGCTTACGAGTTGGGTAGTCCAGCTAAGGCAGCTTCACTCACTTAGACTCAATTCTCAGATATGTTCTTGATGGAGTATGTTCCCACAGTCTCAAAGATGCTTGGTGCACAGAGTTTGAGTAGTTGCGTCAGGGTTCTATGACCGTGTCAGATTATGCGGTCTGATTCAATGATTTGGCTAGGCATGCACCGGCCTTGGTTTCTACTGTTCGAGAGCGGGTTTGTCGATTTATTTAGGGGATCAACCGTAGTATCAAATTGAGCATAACCCGAGAGTTGGAGATGGATATTGTGTATTAATAGGTAGTGGGGATTGCTAGGAGGTTAGAGGGTATGCTGACTCGAGAGAGAGAGGAGAGAGAGGCCAAGAGTTCTCGAGAGTCTGGCACTTATAGTGGTACTCATGCAGCAACGGTAGCTCGTCAGGGCAGGGGTTATATGGGTCACCCTGTCCAATCAGCACTTCCACCCGCCAGCAGTGCTCCGGCCACTACTAGGCCCCACGATCTTTATTATGCACTGCTAGTGTCTAGTGTGCCTCTTGTATGGGGTGCTTTCAGTGGTTAGTCCAGCTGATCAAGCCCGAGCCAGTCACAATAGCCACGTCCTCAGAGAGCTTATTTTGAGTGTGGTAACACTCATCATGTGGTGAGGGGTTGCCCCAAATTTAGGAGGGTTACACCCCACAAATTTCTCAAGCACCGCGTGCTCCACCAGGTCCTCAGGCTATGGTTACAACACCAATACCTACATAGCCAGCTAGAGGTGGAGGTCAGACAGGTAGAGGTCGCCCTAGAGAGGGAGGCCAGGACAGATATTATGCCCTTACTACTAGGACAGAGGCAGTTACATCAGATTCTGTTATCACAGGTATTATTCCGGTCTATCATAGAGATGCATCAGTCTTATTTGATCCAGGCTCCACTTATTCCTATGTGTCATCTTATTTTGCTTCATATTTGGGTGTATCTCGTGATTCTATGAGTTTACTTGTCTATGTGTCTATACCTGTGGGTGATTCTATTGTTGTTAACTGTGTGTATCAGTCGTGTTTGATTATTCCTAGTGGTTTTGAGACCAGAGCTGATTAAATATTGCACAGTATGGTAGGTTTCGATATTATTTTAGGCATGGACTGGTTATCTCCCTATCATGCTATCCTTGATTGTCATTCCAAGACGGTGACGTTAGCTATGCTAGGTCTACCACGGCTGGAGTTGAGAGGTACCTTAGATTATGTTCCTAGCAGGGCTGTCTCATTTCTTAAAGCTCAGCGAATGGTTGAGAAAGGGTGTGATGCATATCTGGCCTATGTGAGGGATGTTAGTGTTGATACTCTTACTGTCAAGACTGTTCAAGTAGTGAGGGACTATTCAGATGTATTCCCGACAGATCTTCCGGGCATGCCGCCCGACAGAGATATTGACTTTGGCATTGATTTATTATCGGGCACTCAGCCCATTTCTATTCCACCTTATCGTATGTCCCCAGCAGAGTTGAATGAGTTAAAGGAACAGTTGCAAGAGTTGCTTGATAAGGGCTTCATTCGGACCAGTGTGTTGCCTTGGGGTGCTCCTGTCTTGTTTGTGAAGAAGAAGGATGGTTTTATGTGAATGTGTATCGATTATCGCCAGTTGAAGAAGGTTACAGTGAAGAACATGTATCCATTTTCACGTATTGATGACCTATTTGATCAGCTTCAGGGTGCCAGAGTGTTCTCTAAGATCGACTTGCATTTAGGCTATCATCAGTTGAAGATTCGGGAGCCAGATATCCCGAAGACTACTTTCAGGACTCGGTATGGTCATTACGAGTTCCTTGTGATGTCTTTTGGGCTGACCAATGCCCCAGCAACATTCATGCACTTAATGAACAATGTATTTCAGCCCTATCTTGACTCTTTCTTCATTGTGTTTATTGACGACATTCTGGTGTACTCCCGGAGTTGGGAGGATCATGAGCAGTACCTGAGGACTGTGCTTCGGACCTTGAGAGAATAGAAGTTGTATGCAAACTTTTTGAAGTGTGAATTTTGGCTAGACTCAGTGGCATTTTTGGGTCATGTAATATCGAGTGAGGGGATCAAGGTAGACCTGAAGAAGATTGAAGCTGTGCAGAGTTGGCCTAGACCGTCCTCAGCTACGGAGATCCAGAGTTTTCTTGGCTTGGTGGGGTATTACCATCGATTTGTAGAGGGTTTCTCATCTATTGTTGCACCTATGACCAGATTTACCTAGAAGGGTGCTCCGTTCAAGTGATCGAGGGTTTTGAGGAGAGCTTTCAAAAGCTCAAGACTGCTTTGACTACAGCCCCAGTGTTAGTGTTGCCTACTAGTTTGGGGTCCTATACTGTATATTGTGATGCGTCGCGCATTGGTCTCGGTATGGTGTTGATGCAGGATGGTAGGGTGATTACCTATGCATCTAGATAGTTGGAGGTGCATGAGAAGAACTATTATGTCGATGACCTCAAGTTAGCAGCTATTGTTCATGCCTTGAAGATCTGGCGGCATTAATTTTACGGTGTCCCTTGTGAGGTTTTCACCGATCGCCAGAGTCTACAATATCTGTTTAAATAGAAGGATCTTAACTTGCGGTAGAGCTGATGGTTGGAACTTCTTAAGGATTATGACGTCACCATTCTCTATCATCTCGGGTAGGCCAATGTAGTGGCCGATTCCTTGAGTCGCAAGGCGGAGAGTTTGGGCAGTTTAGCATATCTACCAGTAGCAAAGAGGCCTTTAGCCTTGGATGTTCAGGCCTTGGCCAACCAGTTTGTCAGATTGGATGTTTCCGAGCCGAGCCGAGTTTTGGCTTGTGTGGTTTCTCAGTCTTCTCTTTATGATCGTATCAGAGAGCGTCAGTATAATGACCCCTATATTCTTGTCCTTAAGGACACAGTTCAGTATGGCGATGCCAAGGAAGTCATTATTTGGGATGGTGGTGTATTACGGATGCAGGGCAGGCTATGTGTCCCTAATGTAGGTGGTTTGCGTGAGTTGATTCTCCAGGAGGCTCACAGTTTGCGGTATTCCATTCACCTATGTGCTGCAAAGATGTTCCAGGACCTAAGGCAGCATTATTGGTGGAGGAGGATGAAGAAGGACATCGTGGAATATGTATCTCGGTGTCTAAATTGTCAGCATGTAAAGTATGAGCATCAGCGACCGGGTGGATTGCTTTAGAAGTTAGAGATTCCAAAGTGGAAATGGGAGCAGATCACTATAGATTTTGTTTTTGGGCTCCCACGAACTCAGAGGAAGTTCAATGCAGTTGGGTAATTGTGGAGAGATTGACCAAGTCAGCTCATTTCATTCCTATGATTACTACTTACTCTTCGAAGTAGCTGGCTCAGGTTTAGATTTGCGAGATTATCAGGCTTCATGGCGTATCGGTATCTATTATCTCTGACCGGGGTACGCAGTTTACATCACGCTTCTGGAGAGCCGTACAACGTGAGTTGGGTACTCGTGTGGAGTTGAGTACAACATTTCACCCTCAGATGGACAGAAAGTCCGAGCGCACTATTCAGATATTAGAGGATATGTTTCATGCATGTGTGATTGATTTTGGGGGTGCTTGGGATTAATTCTTGCCACTTGTGGAGTTTCCTACAATAATAGTTATCAGTCGAGAATGCTGGTGGCACCGTATGAGGTTTTGTATGGTAGAAGGTGCCGGTCTCCAGTGGGTTGGTTTGAGCCGGGTGAGGCTAGGCTATTGGGTACAGACTTGGTTCAGGATGCCTGAAAAAATTTAAATTGATTCAGGATTGACTTCGTACAGCCTAGTCCAGGCAAAAGAGTTATGCAGATCGGAAGGTTCGCGATATTGCATTCATGGTTAGGGAGTGGGTCTTGCTCCAGGTTTCTCCCATGAAGGGTGTTATGAGGTTCGGAAAGAAGGGTAAGTTGAGCCCTAGGTATATCGGGCCTTTTGAGTTTCTTGAGAGGGTTGGAGAGGTGGCTTTCAGACTTGCACTACCACTTAGCCTCTCTGCAGTTCATCCAGTATTCCATGTTTCCATGATTTGGAAGTATCACGGCGATCCGTCTCATGTGTTAGAATTCAGCTCAGTCCAGTTGGACATGGATCTATTCTATGTTGAGGAGCCGGTGGCCATTTTAGACAAGCAGGTTCGAAGGTTGAGGTCAAAGAACATCGCTTCTGTGAAGGTTCTGTGGAGGGGTCATCCATTCGAGGAGGCGAATTGGGAGACCTAGCATGATATGCGCAGCCGTTATCCTCATCTTTTTACCACTTCAGGTATGTCTCTATACTCGTTCGAGGATGAACATTTGTTTTAAAAGGGGGATGATGTAACGATCCGGCCGGTCGTTTTGAGAGTATTAGCCCCAAACACCTAATTATTTCTCCCCATATTTCGTTTTACGGTTACGTAACTTGCTGGGAGGATTTGTTTTTGGTTTCGGAGTGAAATGGGACACATAGTCCCTAAAATAGAAGTCTAAGTCGTAGGAATTGAACGTAGTTTGAATTGTGCGAAGACGAGTCCGAAATGGAGTTTCGACGGTTTCAATATCTCTGTAGGGTGATTTTGGTATTAGGAGCGTGTTTGGATATTGAATTGGAGGTCCGTATGTCATTTATGCGTCAATTGGCGAAAGTTGGAAAATTGGATGATTTTTAGAAAGTTTGACCGGAAGTGGACTTTTTGATATCGGGGTTGGATTTCGATTCCGGAAGTTGGAGTATGTTCGTAATGTCAATTATGACTTGTGTGCAAAATTTGAGGTTAATCGGACTTGGTTTGATAGATTTCGGCATCGGATGTAGAAGGTTGAAGTTTTAAAGTTCATTAGGCTTGAATCAATGCGCAATTCGTGTTTTTAGCGTTGTTCGATGTGCTTTAAAGGCTCGACTAAGTTCGTATAATGTTTTAGGATTTTTTGGTATTTTTTGTTGAGGTCCCTGGGGCCTCGGGTGTGATTCGGGTCATCATCCGATCAATTTTGGACTTAGAGGATTTCTGGTGCTGGGCTGGTTCTGGTGTCATCGCACCTACAGTGGGGTTGGCCGCAGGTTCGGTCTCGCATAAGCGAGCTTTGAGTCGCAGATGCGGGGGCGAGGAGGATGGCCAGTGGTCGCAGATGCGACGTGAAGACCGCAAAAGCGGAGTGAGTTAGGGTGCTGGGGTTGCCAAGGCTTCCGCAGAAGCGGACGAGGGACCACATAAGTGCTTCCGTAGATGCAAATGTTTGTGTGCAGGTGCGGAATCTGGGAGTTTAAGTGAACTCCGCAGATGCGGAGACTTCACCGCAAAAGCGGTACCGCAGAAGTGGATTTGGACCGCAAAAGTGAAAAGCCTGGGCAGACTATATTAAATCATGGGTTCGTGATTTTTATCATTTTTGGACATTGTGAGCTCGGGTCTTGGCGATTGTTGAGAGTAGTTTCAAGTGATTTCTTGAGGTAAATCACTTGTACTCATTTTTTATCAATAATCTTGTTTCCCCATTCATTTTAACACCTAGATTGTGTGTGTTTAGGGTGGAATTTGAGAGTTTGAGGCTAGGGATTTGGAGAGTTTAATTTGGGAATTTGAGTGACGACTTGGTGTCGTATTTTGGTAATTTTGGTATGGGTGAACTCGATATCGAATGGGTGTTCATATTTGTGACTTTTACTCGATTCCGAGACTTGGGCCCGGGTCGGCTTTTTGGGGTGATTTTTTGATTCTTTGCTAAGGTCGTAGATTTATGATTTAAATTAGTTTCTTGTAGTTGTATTCATGTTATGTAATTTCCTTTGGCTAGATTTGGGCCATTCGGAGTTGAAAAATCTAGGGAAAGGCATCCTTATTGATTGATTGAGCGAGATTTGAGGTAAGTGACTTGTCTAATCTTGTGTGGGGGAAATCCCCTTAGGATTTGGAACTGTTATAACAAATTGTGATATGTGTGCGCCATGTACGCGAGGTAACGAGTGCGTACACGGGCTAATTGTGGAAAATTTCGGTTCTTGCTGAGTAGACTTCTTTTAAATTCCTTAACCGAGTTACCTTAGTATGTGTAGTTGTCATGTTTAGCTTAGTATCGCATGTCTGCGTGCCTTAACCTTACTTGAAATCCGTGCAACATGATTAGTTGAATTAATTGTTTCCTTGATTATTGTATTCGATCTTTAACTGTAGGATTCCTTGCCGTAAATTCGTGGTTTCTTAATTTATGAGTTGCATATTTACTTTTGGTACTACGAGGCGATACCTCGGTAGACCCCCCTGCTTGCATATTTACTTTTGGGACTACGATGCGATACCTCGGGAGATCCCCCTACTTGCATATTTACTTTTGGGACTACGAGGTGATACCTCGGGAGATCCCCGTGCTTGCATATTTACTTTTGGGACTACGAGGCGATAACTCGGGAGATCCCCCTGCTTGCATATTTACTTTTGGAACTACGAGGCAGTACCTCGGGAGATCCCTCTGTCGTGCATATTTACTTTTGGGACTACGAGGCAGTACCTTAGGAGATCCCCCTGTTTGCATATTTACTTTTGGGACTATGAGGCGGTACCTCGGGAGATTCCCCTGTTGATCATTTACATTTGGGTTTACGAGGCGATACCTCGGGAGCGCCCCTGTTGCTTACCTCTATTTGTTGTGCTGTATTTTTCTGAAATTTCTCGTTGTTTAAATTCTCAGGCATTTCAAAATATTACTATTATCTTCTGCCATGCTTTTCTTTTAAACCAGTAGGGCCCTGACCTGACCTCGTCACTACTCTACCGAGGTTAGGCTTGGCACTTACTAGGTACCGTTGTGGTGTACTCATACTACACTTCTGCACATCTTTTTGTGCAGATCCAGGTTCTTCCTACTAGACCAGATACCAGTGAGCTGGACCGCACGTGGAGACTTCAAGGTATATCTACCAGCATCCGCAGACCTCAGAGTCCCCCTCTATCCTTACTATGCTGTTTTCCCTATTCTCTTTAGACTTTGATGTATAAAGACACTTAGTATTTTCTCTTAGAAGCTTGTGACTTATTTCTACCGGGTTTTGGGAGTTGTAATTTATTTAAATCGCAGTTCTATTTATATATCATGTGTTGAGATTGGAGTTCAGTTTTATATTTAGTTTTTCCGCAAATTGTTAGGCTTACCTAGTCGTAGAGATTAGGTGCCATCACGACATCCTACGAAGGGAAATTGGGATCGTGACAACTATTATATAGAAATATTAAGATCCGTCATTCTCTCAACATAAGAAAAGTTACTCCATAATGGAGTTAGTACTGGCAACAGAAAATTGACAGGAGAGCTTTGTCACGACCCAATTCTATTTTAGGCCGTGATGGTGCCCGACACCATTGCTAGGCAAGCCAACCTTAACCAATCTAGTGATTTCCCATTTTAATAAGTTTTTCAAGTAATTAACTTTCCTTAATTTTTAAAGGATTTGATAAATAACAGATTTAAAATAATTAAAACAAAAGCAGCTAAATGCAATCATAACCGTAGAAATAAAGCCAAAACCACTAATCTAATAGTGTGTGCCAAGACCTGGTGTCACAAGTGTATGGGTTACTAGTAGAATATACAAAATATTACTAATCCACTGTCTGAAATGAAATAGGCAGAATAATAACAAAAGAAAAGACTCTGGCTGCTGCAGAACGACTCAAAAGACAACTCACCATGTAGTCTCTTAATAGGGATCAAGCGTGCGCGCCGGACTGATATCCAGAAGTACCTGCCTCAGATTCTGCACATCAAGTGCAAAAGTGTAGCGTGAGTACATAAACAACATGTACCCAATAAGTATCCAGTTTAACCTCAAAGAAGTAGTGACGAGGGGTCGACTTTGACACTTACTATGGGCTAAATATAATATGCCAAAATTTACAAATAAGCATGGATTTCGTGAATAATACTGAAAACTCAATAACAGGAAATAATAAATAATCCTTTCACAAGTACTAAGTCCCGAATTTATTGTCATCATTTAACAACTTATATCTCAAGCCAATGAAGCAATATCAATTATAAATATTCCAAAGATGTATCATGCGAAATTATACCGAGGTCGTACGACCCGATCCAACATAAAATATTTAAACTGTGCACTGGCGAGGGTCAAATGGATCAAACCATAGATGCATCTATCTACTACCGAGGCGCTCGGCACGCTCCACAAAAACAAATACTTTAAAGAAACACAAATTCTCAATAACAGTCAAGTGTCCCATTCACAACTTCAAGGAAGTGAAATTTAACCTTTTACAATTCTTTTATACAATTTAAATAATGACTCAAGCAGTTAAACTAACCACTGACCAGTGGGGTGCAAACATTTCAAGTATAGCATGATATAGGTCCTAGACTAGCCGGACAATAGCATGATTAGTAGCTACGTACGGATTCTCGTCACCTCGTGCATACGTAGCCCCCCACAATTAGGAGCACCTATTAATTAATTCACCTATGGGGTAAATTCCCTCTTACAAGATTAGAAAAGAGACTTACCTCGTCTCAAAGCCCACTTTCCGGTCCAAGATTGTGCTCAAGCCCTCAATTTGGTGCCAACCGAATCGAAACTAGTCAAATATTATATAAAATGATCAATACATTTTCAAAAGTTCATATCTTAACTATCAAAGTGATTTCCCAAGCCTATTTGAAAAAATTCCTAAAATTCCCCCCCCCCCCGAGCCCACTTGCCCGGATTCCGAAAATTTTCGGAGACAATTGTTACCCATAACATTATGAACTCAAATATATAATTTTCACTAGATTCCATAGCAAATTTCGTGGTTAAATCTCCTCTTTATCAAAAACCTAGGCTTTCACCTAAACCCCAAGATTTTCACTAATTTACATATTATAATCTACCCATAAACTATGTATTTAACTCACATTTGATAAGAATTACTTACCTCAATTAGTTGATGGAACTCCCTCTCTAACCAGCTCCAAAATCGCCCCCAAGAAGTGTAAGAAATGAGCAAAAATGCTCAAATCTCAATTTAAAACACCCACTGCCTTCAGCGATTTTTCGCACCTGCGGTGCCACTGCCGCTCCTGCAGACAAAATCGCGTAGGTATGGACCAAGGCCAGGCTGTATCCTCTCACTTCTGCTCCCAGGCGATCGCACCTGCAGACGCACACCAGCGACAAACAAGAGAGCACCTGCGGCACTGCACTCTCCTGCGACGCCTGCCTTCGCACTGCGCTTTCGCAGGTGCTGTCTTTCTTCTGCTTCTGTGATGGCTGGGTAGCCTATGCTGGGGCGCTTCTGAGGTCATGTGCTCACACCTGCAAGCTTGTACCTACGTCCCAAGGCTCGCAGGTGCGGTTACACCAGAACTGGTGCAACCAGCAGCCCTTTTCAGTTTCAAACTCAATCCGTGCATCGTCCGAACGGGGCCCCGTCCAAACATACCAACAAGTTTGGAATCATAAAATGGACTTGCTCAAACTCTCAGAACACACAAAACAACAACAAAACTAAGAATCACACCCCAAACCAATTGAATCAAAATATGAACTTCAATTTCTTCAATTTACTCCCAACGCGCCGAAATGTGCTTAAACTATTCAGAATGATACCAAATTTTGCGTGCAAATCTTAAATGACATTACGGAACTATTCCCAGTCTTGGAATTCCATTTGGACCTTGATAACACCAAAACCTACCACAAATCAAATTTAAAGAACTTTAAAAACCTTTAACGAACCAACTTTTGCTATTAGGCGTCGAAACATCCCGGGCGATCCAAAACCCGATCCAAACATACACCCAAGATCGAAATCATCATACGAACCTATTGCAACCGTCAAATCTCAATTTCGAGGTCGTTTATTCAAAATGTTGACCGAAGTCAAACTTGGCCTCTTTAGCCAACCTTAAGGAACCAAATGTTTCGATTTCAACCCGAATCCTTCCAACTCTCGAACTAACCACCCCCGCAAGTCACAAAATATCAAAATCACATACGGAGAATTTTATTTAGGGGAACGAGGTTCTAGAAAGTAAAATAATCGGTCGGGTCGTTACAAGCTTCCTCCCAAAATTTGACGAGTGTTTGGCGTGTATAAAATTCAAACTCGTACTCTATCAAATTATAGTATAGAAAGATGTTGAACCCAAAGAGATTGGTTTATCTGTCAAGACCCAAACTCCATCCATATAATATCGTGATGGCACCTAGTCTCTAACGACTAGGTAAGCCTAACAAATTACGGAAAATAACAAAATGAAATTAAAACTTAGCAATTAACAGCAGTGGACAACTGAATAACTAGTAACAATACCGCTCGGCATGTACAATAACAAATACTCTGATCAAATAAATCATCGATACGAGGCAATGGATACCTGTTCTTCACTGTAACTTTGTTCAACTGGCAATAATCAATACACATAAGCATAGAACCATCCTTCTTATTCACAAACAAGACAGGAGCACCCCAAGGTGACACACTGGGCCGAATGAAGCCCTTATCAAGCAACTCCTGTAACTGCTCTTTCAATTCCTTCAACTCAGGAGGAGCTATACGATACGGAGGAATAGAGACGGGTTGAGTGCCCGACAACAAATCAATGCCAAAATCAATATCTCTATCGGGCGGCATGCCCGGAAGATCAGTTGGAAACACATATGGAAAGTCCCTCACTACTGGGACTGACTCAATTGTAGGGGTATCAATAATGACATCTCTCACATAAGCTAGATACGCGTCACACCTCTTCTCAACCATTCGTTGAGCTTTAAGGAATGAAATAACTCTAATGGGAGTATACTCTAAGGTACCTCTCCACTATAATCGTGGTAATCCTAGCATAGCCAGCTTCATGGTGTTAGCGTGACAATCAAGAATAGCATAATGGGGCGACAACCAGTCCATGCCCAAGATAACATCAAAGTCTACCATACTGAGCAATAATAAATCGGCCCTGGTCTCAAAAACACTAAGAGCAATCAAACACGATCGATACACATGGTCCACAGCAAGAGAATCTTTCATAGGAGTAGACACATAAATCGGGAAACTCAAAGAATCCCGATATACACCCAAGTACGGGGCAAAATAAGAGGACGCATAGGAATAGGTGGAGCCTGGATCAAATAAAACCGATGCATCTCTATGACAGACCGGAACAATACCTGTAATGACAGAGTCGGAAGCAACTGCCTCTGTACGAGCCGAAAGAGCTTAATACCTGGCATGGCCTCCCCCTCTAAGGCAACCTCAATCTCCCTGACCTCCACCTCGAGCTGGCTGAGTAGGTGGGGCGGTAGCTGGTGCTGGAATCATAGCCTGAGGACCCGATAGAGCATGCGGTGGTTGTGAAGTCTGTGGAGGTGCACCCCTCCTAAGTCTGGGGCAATCCCTCACCATATGGCGGGTGTCGCCACACTCAAAACAAGCTCTAGGAGAGCGTGGATGCTGTGACTGGCTCGGGCCAGGTCTGCCGGACTGATCACTAAAAGCACCCCATGCAGAAGGCACACTAGATACTGGCGGTGCATAATAAGGCTCCTAGGGCCTCGAAGGGGCCGGAATACCACTGGCGGCTGGAAGAGCTGAATGAACGGGGTGACTCACATAACCCCTACCATGGCGAACTGTAGGTGGGGCACGAGTACCACTGTACGTGCCAGACTCTTGAGACCTCTTGGCCTCCCTCTCCTCTCTATCCCAAGCGAGCATGCCCTCCAATCTTCTAGCAATACTCACAACCTGCTGGTAAGAAATATCCATCTCCAACTCCCGGGCCATGCTAAGCCTGATACTGGGGTAGAGTCCCTCGATAAACTGACGAACCCCTCTCGAACTGTGGCAACCAAGGCTGGTGCATGTCGGGCCAAATCACAGAAATGAACTGCATACTCTGACATAGTCATAGCACCCTGGCGCAACTGCTCAAACTCTGCGCGCCATGCGTCCCTAAGGCTCTGAGGGACATACTCTCTCAAAAACATGTCTGAGAACTAAGTCCATGTAAGTGAAGTTGCCTCAGCCAGACTACTCAACTCATAAGCACACCACCACTAATAGGCTGCTCCTCTAAGCTGGAATATAGTAAAAGAAAGCTCACTCGACTCTGCTACGCCCATAGTAGGGAGAATACAGTGACACTCCTCCAGAAAACCCTGGGCATCCTCTGATGCCAATCCACTGAAGGTAGGAGGGTGGTACTTCTTGTACCTCTCAAGTTTGAGCTGCTTCACCTCAAAAACTGCTACCCTATCCTTGGGCTGAACTGGAGCTACCAACTGCACTGGTATGATCTTCTGATCCTGGTCTACCTGAACTCGCTGCTCTAGGGTACCGGCGATAGGACTCTGTGCTCCTCCCCCGACCTGAGATATGGCAGGAGCAAGTGGAATCAATCCAGCCTGAGCTAAGGTACTGAACATGCTCAGAAACTGGGCTAGAGTCTCCTGGAGGGCTGGTGCAACAATAGGTACCTCAGGTTCCTGCCCTCCAACTGGAGCTACCGGGGGATCCTCTGTAGCAGCTCGTACGGGTGCTCTGGCTGCACTGCGTAGATGTCCTCAACCTCTACCCTAGCCTCAGGCCCGACCTCTCGCGGCTCTAGCAGGGGGCGCGGATGCCTAGTCGTCAGATCCTCCGGTACGGGTCCTCGCTATCTGTGAGAAAGAATAGAATACAGAAGTTTAGAATTTTTGATGTCAACAAATTTTGCACGACAAGGAATCAAAGAAGTATAGTTTTTTTTTCTTCCTAACAGTTCCATAGCCTCCCGAAGATAAGTACAGACATCTCCGCACCGATCCACGAGACTCTAATAAACCAGTTTGTGACTCACGACACCTATAAACCTAGAGCTCTGATACCAACTTGTCACGACCCAAACTCCCTCCGTATAACGTCGTGATGACACCAAGTCTCTACAACTAGGTAAGCCTAACAAATTGCAAAAAATAACAAAAATAAAGTAAAACATGGTAACTAACAGCAGTGGATGATGGAATAATTAGTCATAATGCCGCTCGGCATGTACAATAACCAATACTCTATAAATACACAGTCTTCCCAAAACCCGGAACATCATATGTCACAAGCTACGGAAGGAAACTAGTATCTCTATACACCAGAGTCTAATAAAAGAAGTAAAGAAGGTAAATGACATAGGGGAGAATAGAGGGGGACTCCAAGGTCTGCGGACGCGAGCATATGTACCTTGCAGTCTTCGGAACAACAGCAAATGCACAACTAATAGCGAGGCTGGTATGATGAACCTAGATCTGCGCAAAAAAACATGTGCAGAAGAGTAGCATGAGTACACCACCATGGTACCCAGTAAGTGCCAAGCCTAACTTTGGTCGAGTAGTGACGAGGTCAGGTCAGGCCTACTAGTATAAAATAAATAAAGAAGGGAAATATAACAATATATTAAGAGACTAGAATTTAACAAAAGGAAAACACAGCAAAAATAGCAGTACAACACAGGGGTAAACAATAGGGGATCTCCCGAGATACCGTCTCGTAGTCCCAAAGTAAATAAGCAAAGAGATCTCCCGAGGTACCGCCTCGTAGTCTCAAAAGTAAATGTGCATGGAGAACTCCCTAGGTACCGCCTCTTAGTCTCAAAAGTAATATTGCAGGGAGAGCTCCCGAGGTATCGCCTAGTAGTCTCCAAAAGTAAATGTGCAGGGAGAACTCCCGAGGAACCGCCTCGTAGTCTCAAAAGTAAATGTGCAGGGAGAACTCCCGAGGAACCGCCTCGTAGTCTCAAAAGTAAACACATAACTCAAACCGATAAATACAACATTAACATCAAGATTTCTGCAGCTATACTGAAAGGAACAAGGAAAAGTAGAAAATCAACAAGGCACACTTCACAGAGTTCAAATAAGCAGTTAAAGCACGTAGACATGCGATATTAGACTAAACAGTATAACTATACATATTGGAATAGCTCAATTAAGAATGAAAACAGACTAATACTCATTTAAACGGTATAACTCAAATTAAAGGAAAAACAGGTTGCTACTCAGTAAAATAAATCGGGTTTTACAACAAATAGTCCGTGTACGTACTCGTCACCTCACGTACACGTCGATCATATATCACAACAGTACCAAATCCTAAGGGGATTTCCCCCACAAAAGGTTAGGCAAGCCACTTACCTCGAACCAAGCTCAATCAATCGGTAACAATGCCTTTTTCACGAATATCCGACTCCGGATGGCCCAAATCTAGCCAAAATCAATTACATACCATAAATACAACTATAAGAAACTAATGTAATTAATGAAATCAAAGCTAAAGCAATAAATTAAAAAAATCACCCCAAAGAGCCTCCCCAAGCCCACGTCTCGGAATCGGGTAAAAGTCACAAAATATGAACACCCCTTCACTCACGAGTTCAACCATACCAAAATTATCAAGTTCCGATACCAATTCGTCCTTCAAATCATCATTTTACAATTTTGAAAGATTTTACAAATTTTCCACAAATTTTCCCTTAGACTCCCATGAATTTGATGTTAGATCTAAGGTATAATCACAAAATATAATTGAAAATTGATTAAAGGCACTTACCCAATGATTTGATATGAAAATCCTCTCTCAAAATCGCCCACTCTCGGACCTAGGGTTCAAAATTTGATAAAATGAAGCTAAAACTCGGAATTCCCAGCTATTAGCAGGCTGCAGATGTCGCATTTTTGACAGGGGGTTCGAAAATGCGACCTCCGAAAATGCGGACAAAACATCGCAAAAGCGAAACATGAGGTTTTCTGCTAAGGTCGCATTTGAGACCAATTTCTTCGCAAATGCGAACAGGGAACCTTCGCAAATGCGAAGAATTCTTCGCAAAAGCAAATTCCTGCCCAGTAGAGCAGTTCGAAAATGCGAGGCTACTTCGCAAACGCGATAGTCGCATTTGCGACCAAAACATCGCAAATGCGATTAAACTAGAACCAACACTCAAAATTTTAACAAAACAATCCGAAACCAATCCGAAACTCACCCAAGCCCCCGAGGCTCCAAACCAAAAATACCAACAAGTCCTAAAACACCATATGATCCTAGTCGAGCCATCAAATAACATCAAACAACGCTAAAAATACGAATCACCCTCCAATTCAAACTTAATGAACATTAAAACTTCAAACTTCTACAACCGATGCCGAAACCTATCAAACCATGCCCGATTGACCTCAAATTTTTCATCCAAGTCATAATTGACATTACGGACCTACTCCAACTTCCTGAATTGGAATCCGACCCCGATATCAAAAAGTCCACTAACGGTCAAAAATCTCCAAAAAATTGATTTTTGCCAATTCAAGCCTAAATCAGCTACAGACCTCCAAAACACAATCCGGACACGCCCCTAAGTCCAAAATCACCCAACAGAGCTAATGGAACCGACACAACTCTATTCCGGAGTTGTGTTTATACAGTTCCAACTACAGTCAAAAATCCTAAGAATTAAGCTTTCGTTTTGGGACTAAGTGTCCCAATTCACTCTGAAACCACAACAACAACCTCCCGGTAAGTTACATAAGCAGAAAAATATACGGGAAAGCAGTAAATAAGAGATCAGAGCTATAACTCTTAAAACGACCGGCCGGGTCATTACATTATCTATTCTACAGACGTTTCTTGTTTTAATTACTATTTGAGAAAACTAGGAAGAGTTGAGTTGTGAATTAACTAACTAAAAATGCATGAATAGAGCAATAGAAAATATTTTATTTTTCACTTATATAATAAAAAGGTGTTGGGATCATAACTTCACTTAATATTTCTATTATATAATAGATAAAATTATCCTTCAATTTCTATTTCTAACAAATGTATAAATGCCTCTCACGATTACATTTATATATTATTACTTAAGTTGAACAATTAATTGTAATCCTCTTGGTTATACAAATTAATTGTTAAAATAGTAATATTAAAGAGCTAGAAATATATGCTTAAACTAAAACTTGCTCTTTTTAGTAAGTCCCTTTCGATTACCCTACTTGTTATAACTGATTACTACAATATTCGCCTCTTTCGATTAAAAATAAGTGTAGAATCAATTTTAACATATAAGAGTTAGATGTCACTAAATAAAAGTTAACATCTCAATACCAAAATTAACTATATTACTCTTCCGCCTCTTTCGATTATAGAATTAGTAAGAAGTTAATATATAGTACAAAATAGATAGATATTAACAAATGAAATAACACCTAACTATAAAGCAGATAAAATTTAAATGAAAAACAAAACCTCAGCTCAAACATGTGAAATTGAGGGATAATATCTACTATTATATAGAAATATTAAGATCCGTCATTTTTCCAACACAAGAAAAGTTACTCCATAATGGAGTTAGTAGTGACAACGGAAATATTCTTTCCCATTAAAAAAGAAAATAGAAAGAAATATCCAAGAGAATAATGTCCCCTATTTAATTAAAAATAGGTGCTAGAGTAATTTCCAACATTATAATTTATTCGAAACTAGAAATGAAGACACTGTAATAGCTAAAAGAAGAAAAGAAAGTACTGAAATAAGCAAGGAAAAAAAGAAGCCCTCCTCTCAATTTTCTGTCTTTTGAGATCCTCAATGTAGCGCTATTTATAAATGGAAAAGTACTGATTTCTCATATATATTTTCCCAAGTTGGCAACTTGCATGTGCTTATAGTTGTAAAGTTTGCTGAAATTTAATCCTCCAAATCGGCAAAGGGGCTATTTGCTTGAATTTTTTCATGTGCACAAATACTTTCATCATTTGTAAAGTTGCATACATCACTTTACTTTACTTTTAACTTTTTAGCATTATAGTTTTTCTTTGCAAATTTGAAAAGTGAACTTTTTCTTCTCATTGTTCATTTTTCTTATTAGTTTAATTATTTTCTGCAAAGAAAGAAACAATATTAGTACTAAAAATTAGATTCCAGCTCAACTTATGCATGATATTTTTCTCTTATCAAATTCTCTCACACTTAAATATTTGCTTGTCCTCGAGCAAAAAATAATTCAAATAAACATGGTAGATAAACACTTTAAGTGAAATCATGAGAAGTTTTGACAGAGAAGAATTAACTAAGACCAATCCACGAGTTCAAACAACTTTTAACATTACTCATGTTCACCTATTGGTAACTGAAATCACAATATTTTTTAATCCCGAGTGTGTCACCAAATGAAGAGAGATGCCAATATATCACACAATATATAGAACAAAGAAGGGCATATATAAAAAAATATTCGCTCACTCTCAACAAAGAAGTACCTCAAGCTACTGGAAATTATCATAAGCTTGACTATCATGTGGTTCACCATTAATATATGAGTCTTTGAGTTGAGATTGTGTAGGACTTTTGCAAGGTTGTAATGTAGGCTTAGGGATGGGTAGGATATATATAGATAATAGTGACTCAAATTTCCTATAGTTACTACATATTTATTTTATCGCTTAAGTATAGTTGTCATTCCTCTCATTTAAGCAATAATCCTCTATTTTGTTTCATCCTTTTCACATATTTTTTGGAGATGCCAACACTTCTTTGTTGCTATCTTTTTTTTAATTTATTTTCATAAGCAACTATCTTTTTCAGTTCTCCTGGAAACATCTCAAAAGATTGACAAATTCAAACAATTATTCTTTCACCAGTTCTTTTCACAATTACACCTCATCCCTAGATTTTTATATTTAGATCAACTCTTAAAGTGCCAAAGGGAATTGGGTAAACAAATAATAAGTCGTAACAACAAACAAGCTAAGGGTTAAAACTTAGCGACCAACAAAAAAAAATTATTTAGGCTCAACTGGGCTAACTAGGGATAAAGATCATCAAGGTAGGTTAATTTAGGCTGTGGCTCAACAAAGAAGGCCTACTTTCGTTTCTCAACTCAAAGATCTACCTAGAATTTTGCTTCAAACCACATTCAAGGCAAGTTCTAGATTTTTAAATAAACAGGAAAACTAGACAATATAAGCTAACCGCACAATACACTTGAAACCAACCAAAATTATGATTTCAATCATCAATAAGTAAGTATGAGCTTAGAAAGGTAATCATAAACCCCATGAATGATACTTAATCAAATTCGTCTTTTTTTAAGTCTCATGCTTTTCAAGTCAAATCAAGTTTAGCCAACTTATTTACCAAAACAAATTAAACAACTAAAAGTCCTAAAAAAAATGTTCGGTTCAAAATATTACGACCATGGCAAAGAACCGACAAGAAATCCATGGAAATACATGAAATAAGTCGCCTTAGGAATAGGAAAACTCATATTTTATCAAGTTTTTCAGTTTTTTTATTTTATAATTTTACTAAAAATATATTTTTTCAGTTGTAACATATACTTTTTTTTACCTTTTGCTTTTAACAGAGAAAAAAAACTTTAAAGAAACACATATATAACAAACATATTCCTCTAACCCCGAGCTTAAATAATACCATGTCCTCATGATAAACAAATTAAAAATAAAAAGAGATAAAGGAGTGTCACTGTCACGACCCAAAATACATTAAAGGTCGTGATGGTGCCTAACACCGCTGTCAGGTAAGCTAACAATAATTGATTAACTTAATTACTTATTTTAGTATTGTCGAAATCATAATTCCCTTCAATTTAGTAATAATAAATAAAATTTACAGAGTAAGTGGAAGTGTTTTCACACCTACGATACTGAACAACCCATAAGTACCCCCAAAACCCGGTGTCACAAGTGCATGAGCATCAACTAGGAAGTAAAATAAAATACATCATCTCTCCGGAATACAAATTGGACAGAAAAAGTATATAAATGACTCTGAAGGAGACTCTGCTGGCTGCGGATCGTAACATGGGATGCAGCTCATCTAAGTCCCCGCAATAACCGCACCTCTGCACTCACAAGGCCACCTGCACAAAAATGTGCAGCAAGTGTAGTATGAGCACGTAAACAACGTGTACCCAGTAAGTATCAAGCCTAATCTCGAAGAAGTAGTGATGAGAGGTCGATTTTGACACTCACTATGGGTCAATGATGTCAAAATAGAAATATTTAAATAAACGTGATTTATGTGAACAACAATAAATTTCTCAACAAGAGGAAATAATTATTTCTTTCAAATTCAATAATTTCCAATTTATTAATTAGCTTCACAAGCTGCAATAGAATGGCAAGGTATCGTGTAATTATTATTATTAAGCACGATTTCTGCCGAGGTCGTACGACCCGATCCAGAGTATCGTGTACACTGCCGAGGGACGTGCGGCACGATCCATAGATGCATCTATACTGCCGAGGCATTCGGCCCTCTCCACAAGAAAGGAGGACATTTTATTATGAACCTCCGGAATGAGAAGTTATTATAATAGGGCTAATACATAAGGATGTATAATTTTTATTAACAATTAATTAATTTACACAAAAATTCAAGTATATGAAATTTCGATCTTTTAATATTTCCTCTAACAATTTCCAATATAATTCCAGTACTTTAATTAAATAAAGAATGCAATTATTACAAGTAAGTCATGCTTTGAGTCCTAAACTACCCGGACATAGCATAATTAGTAGCTACGCACGGACTCTCGCTACCTCGTGCGTACTAGCCCCCACAATTACCAACAATTATTAATTTAAATCACCTATGGGGTAAATTTCCTCTTAAAAGGTTAGACAAGAGACTTACCTCTTCTCAAAGTCCACTTTCCGATCACAGTGTCGCGTAAAAATCTCAGTTCGATGCCGAAATATCCGGAACTATCCAAAAGTTATATCAAATAATTAATACATGCTCAATAATTCGAAATTATACTATCAAATGGCCTGCACCTGCGGACTTTACTTTTGCACCACTGGTCCACGCCTGTGGTTTTCGCTTCTGTGACCCTCTGGCCGCTTTTGCGACTCCGCACCTACGACCAAAACTTCGCAGGTGCGGTTACACTAGATGACAGCAGCTCCAGCATTCCTCCAAGTCCAAACTCGATCCGTTTACCATCCGAAATCCACCTGAGGCCCTCGGGACTTCAACCAAATATACCAACACGTCCCAAAACATGATACGAACTTGCTCGAGGCCTCAAATCACATCAAACAACATCGAAACTATGAATCAACCTCCAAATTCAAGCTTAATGAACTTTGAAATTTCAACTTCTACAATCGATGCTGAAACCTATCAAATCACGTCCGATTGACCTCAAATTTAGCACACAAGTCATAATTGACATTACGGACCTACTCCAACTCCCGGAATCAGAATCCGACACCAATATCAAAAAGTCCACTCCCATTCAAACTTTTCAAAATCATCCAAATTTCCAACTTTCGCCAATTCACACCAAAATGACCTACAGACCTCCAAATCAATGTCCGGACACGCTCATAAGCTCAGAATCACCATACGAAACTATTCCCATGCTCGAAATCCCAAACGGACATCGATAACATAAAAATCCATTCCAACCCAAGCTTAGGAAATTATTAAGCCTTCGAAATACTAACTTTTTGTGATAAGTGCCGAAATACTCCCGGCCCACCCGATACTCGACCCGAACATACGCCTCCAAGTTCGAAATCATCATACGAACCTATTGGAACCTTCAAATCTTGATTCCGAGGTCATTTACTATAAATCCAAACCTTAGTCAATTCTTCCCACTTAAAGCTTCTGAATTTAGAATTTCCTCCCCGAATCTACTCCAACCATCCCGAAATTCGATTCCAACCATACCTGCAAGTCATAATACCTGAAGTAAAGCTACTCAAGGCCTCAAATCGCCGAACGACGCGCTACAGATCAAAACGACCGGTTGGGTTGTTACATTCTCCGCCACTTAAACATACATTCGTTCTCGAACGTGCTAAGAGGTACTCCGGAGTTGTCCAAAATTAATGTTTAAAACCTTGTACACCTACCCGTGCCATCACCACCCCAGTTTGGCACCTCAGCTCGAGATGGATGGAAGGTCTTCCATTTTTATTCAATTAATAAGCATTAGAACCAAATTCCAACCTCCGAATTTCTTTATAATACCTTATTCTAACATACGAACACCGTATCAATCACTGCACACTGTGCTAAAGCACGATTGTGCATTTATGCAGAAATCACACCACGCACCACATAACGCATTTGCCCAAGACAACATTCTCCGACCATAATAACTGGAATTTCATGAACCCGATGCTTGAAATACACCTCATAATACAAATAAGCCCGATTTCAATCATCACAATACTGCCATGACAGAGAATATGCGTAGAAATTCATAACCACCTGCCAAATCAATCAAATCATGGAGTCGCTTCACCTGACAAGGACCATTACCTCATTCTAAACCGAATAGTGATATTTGTTCCTTATTATACCTTATATAAATATGATTGCACTGATTTCAGGTCCAATAGCCTCGTCTCACCCAGTATAAGCTACACAGGCAATAAGCCACCTCAAACACTAGTCGAGATCTCGTATAATGCCAACAATGCGCCAATAGGCTACAAACTTGAATGCGATACATAAGGAAAAGTGAACTCTGGAATGGAACTTCCCAATCTGCGTAACAAATAAAACGGTCGACCAGACGCTATAAACTCTCCTCAGTGAATGAGAACTAAAATACACAAAAATAAATATATGGAACTTTACCCAACATCCTACTATTGCGACGTGCAACCCGATTCATCACGACACTGTTGCGGCGTGCAACCCGATCCAAACATTATATACACGTGGAAACGTGCCACCCAATCCTCACATAATAATCAAGAAGAAAACACACATCAGGTCGCAACGTTTACATTTATGAAATACCTGAATATCGATTACAAGCATGCCAGTGCATAATACAAATCCTGAGAAGACGAATAATGCCACACGCTACGAAACTCAAGCACAACTAAGGTAAAATAAATGACCTGCATCACGAGAGCTAACCTGCTCATAAAACACTGCAAGCTACACGCTCTATATTTTTCGTGTATTTGGATACCGATTGTGGTGTACTCATGCTACTCTCTACACATGTTTTTCATGTGCAGATCTAGGTGCTCCTTATCAGCCGCACTATCAGTGAGCCGAGACAGCTTTGGAGAGTTCAAGGTATATCTGCCGCATCCGCAGACCTCAGATTCCTCTTCTACTCTTCCCCATATCCATTATCTTTTGTATTTTCTTTTGATAGACTTTGATGTATAGAGACACTAGATTTTCCTTCTGTAGTTTGTGATTCACGATGTTCCAGGTTTTGGGAATGCTGTGTAGTATATTGAGGAGTTAGTTATTATACATGCCAAGTGGCATGGTATCCAGTTATGTTATTATTGCTACAGTTAGTTATTGAATTTATGTTTTCATTTCATTATTCTGCAAAAGTTAGCCTTACCTAGTCGTAGAGACTAGGTGCCGTCACGACGTCATACGGAGGAAAAATTGGGTTGTGACAAGTTGGTATCAGAGCTCTAAGTTCATAGGTGTCGTGAGTCACAAGCCAGTTTATTAGAGTCTCGCAGATCGGTACAGAGACGTTTGTACTTATCTTCGAGAGGCTATGGAACTGTTAGGAAAATTTCACTACTTTGATTCCTTGTCGTGCGAGAATTGTTGACTTCAAAAATTCTAAACTTTTGTATTCTATT
>AWOL01S0021761.1:9114-21096 GCA_000715115.1 Nicotiana otophora | reverse complement strand
CAAGAATATACAAGGATGGAACAATATTATTTAGAGGGGCATAGAACCACCAAATTTTACATTGCATGAATTATTTAGAAGGAAGGAGAAACTTACCTAACTCATGCCAAGAAAGAAAGTCGCCCTACATACCTTGTTGAAGTGCTAGCTACGCTTCTAGGATGATCAATCCTGCCTTTAATGAATCCCCAAAATCGATGCAACTAGACAATAACTATTACAACGATGATTCCAGGCTCCTTCACGCAAAATATTGCAAGATTCAAACTCATCTTTGACTTCTCCTTTACTCCTATGGAAATCTGAAAGGGGAATTAAGAGTATTTTCGGAGAACAAGTGTTGGTGATACTTTTAGAAGATGATAGGGAATGAGCCTTACTGTTTTTTTATACCAACATAAAAATCTTCGTCGGGACCTCAGGCAAAATGGGCCACCCCGCGCTGGGAACGACACCAGGTGGGAGACCTAACGTACGCTTGTGAAATCGTGTAATCTGCCTTGCCTTCGCATATGTCGCTGGCTGATTGGCCATGTTTGAAACCAAACTTACCAAGATTTATTTAGGTGTGAGGTGTAACATCATCGCCCCATTTGGAATATTCGTCCTTGAATGTTGGATCACAACCCATCATGATTACCTCATTATTGCCTCTCATAGGTTGGAAAAATGTGGGTATGTAGATTTCATTTGTTCTTTCATTTCCCATATCATTTCTTCCTTACTATTGTTCCTACAAAACACTTTAACTGAAGCCACTTCTTTAGTTTGCAGCTTTCGGACTTGACGATCTAGAATGGCCACCAGAACTTCTTCGTAGGATAGATCTTATGTAACTGTAATAACTTCAAGAGGGGTGATACACAATGGATCACTTAAACACATGCCGATCATAGATATATGAAATACCAGATGCACTGCCTCTAATTTCGGGGGCAACTCCAGCTTATAAGCAACTTTACCGACCTTCTTATATCATTCGATACGGTCTGATATATCAGGGGATGAGTTTTCCTCTTTTACCAAACATCGTCAACTTTCATAGGTGACATCTTCAATAACACCAAGTCTCCTACAACGAATATCAAATCTCGCCGCCGGCTATCTGAGTAAAATTTTTGTCTGCTCTAAGCGGTCAATAATCGATTTTGAATTGCCTTCACATTTTCCCTAGCTTGTTGCACCAACTCAAGGCCTGATACCTTTGTTTCACCAACTTCTAGCCATCCTATAGGAGATATACACGTTTGTCTGTGTAAGGCCTCCTATGGTGCCACTTGAATGGTGGAATGGTAGCTATTGTTGTAAGAAAATTTGATGAGTGATATACGATCTTCCTAACACTCTTGAAGTGCAGAATACTGGCCCATAACATGTCCTCGAGCGTTTGAATAGTTTGCTCGGCCTGGCCATGGGTTTTTGGATGGAAAGTTGTACTGAGGTTGATCCTTGTAACTAACCCTTTGTGGAATGATTTTCAATAATTAGTCGTGAACAGAGCACCTCTGCCTGATATGATAGAAATCGGGACCCAATGAAGTCGAACTATTTCCTTAATATACAACATAGCATATGCTTCAGCCGAGAAAGTAGTTTTGGCTGAAACAAAGTGACCTGACATGGTGAGTCGATCCGCGATAATCCGAATTTAATCAAACCCTTTACGTGATCATGATAATCTGGTAATGATATCCATGTTTGTCACTTACTATTTCTAGGTTACAATTTCCATGTATCGCAGCAACTATCCCGATTTTTAATGTTCAATCTTAACTTGTTGGGAATTTGGACACGAGTGGTATACCAAGCAATGTACCTCTTCATGTTGTTCAACCAATATAACTGTCGAAGATCGTGGTACGTCTTGGTTGACCCCGGAGGAATGGAATACCGGGATTTGTTAATCTCTGTCACTATCTTCTCTCCGAGTGTTCCAAAATTAGGTACACATCGCTGGTCCTTGTATCTAAGGGCCCCATCCTTGGATACACCGAAATCTTGCTTCTTTTGGAAGGGGATGCATCCGCTTATTTTCACCAAGGCTGGATCTTCAAATTGTCGCACCTTTACTTCAACGACTAACAAGGACTCGGCAATATACAGAATTGTGATCCCTCTGTTACCGGTGTCAAGCAACTGTACACTTATTCATCTCCAGTTTCTTCTCTTCCAATTACCGTAGGACACCCATAGACATCCGACTTAATCCATCATTCACCATGTTTTTCCTCCTGGGTGGTATAGAATACCAACATCGTAGTCCTTTAATACATCGAGTCACTTTCATTACCTTAACATGAACATTATCACAAAAATATCCAAATACTGCTTGCACACTCGAGTCATCAAATCCATGAGGACCGCTGGTGCGTTTGTTAGGCAACAGGATATAACAAGACATTTGTAGTGGACATATCGGGTCCGAAAGGATATCTTTGGAACATCTTCTTCCTTTATCCTTAGCTGATGATATCCAGATCTGAGATCGATCTTCGAAAAATACTTAGACACCTTGCAATTGATCAAACAATATCATCGATCCTTGGAAGTGCATTCTTTATCTTGATGGTCACCATATTTAGCTGTCGATAATTAATACACATCCTTAACGAACCATCATTCCTTCAAACAAATACCACTTAGGCTCCCAACGGGGAAGTGGTGGGTCGAATGAAGCCCTATCAAGAAGTTCCTTCAACTAGTCCGTTAACCTTAAACTCTGTAGCNGAACATCTTCTTCCTTTATCCTTAGCTGATGATATCCAGATCTGAGATCGATCTTCGAAAAATAGCAATTGATCAAACAATATCATCGATCCTTGGAAGTGCATTCTTTATCTTGATAGTCACCATATTTAGCTGTCGATAATTAATACACATCCTTAACGAACCATCATTCCTTCAAACAAATACCACTTAGGCTCCCAACGGGGAAGTGGTGGGTCGAATGAAGCCCTATCAAGAAGTTCCTTCAACTAGTCCATTAACCTTAAACTCTGTAGCGGCCATTCTGTATAGATGAATAGATATAGGCTCAATATCGAGTGGCACATCGATAGAAAACTCGATCTCCCTCTCTGGTGGAATGCGCAGGAGCTCATCCGGGAATATACCAGGAAATTCACTAACGACCAAAATCGATTGTAGGGTGGGATGTTTCGCCTCTGCATCTTGTACCCATACGATCTGATAGAAACATCCTTTCATGATCATCTATCGAGCCCTAAGGTAAGAAAGAAACTTCCCTTATGCCTCTGCGACTTTGCCATTCCATTCGATAACGGGCTCTCCCAGAAAGTTAAAGCGAAATACTTTCCTCCAACAATCTACTATGGCATAACAAGAGGCCAGCTAATCAATTCCCATAATAACATTAAATTCTACCATTTTTAATTCTTTCAATTAGGCCAAGGTAAGGCGATCATAAATCATCACATCGCAATCTCGATACACTCGCCTAAATATCTCAGATACGCCCACTGGCGTGGACACCTCAAATAGTTGTTGTAGCAATACATACTTTGCCACATTAACCAGCAACAAATGGATTAATATACAACATGGTAGAACCTATCTACCAAAGCATATACACTAATGCAAAATGCAGATAATATACCTATGATCGCGTTTTGTAAAGTCTTTAAATTCTGACGTCCTGACAACACATATATGCAATTTTCTTATTTCCCACCTGGGCTGGACATGGGCATTCCACCACTACCTTTATCCTTTCCCATCGACAGTCGTATACCTTGATCACGAGGATGTGCTGTCGATAAAGAGGCTGTTACTGACACTGTAGGCAATATCACGCCACCCAGATTACTTACTGGGCAAAAGTGCATGATGTGACCAAGCTGCTCACATCAGAAACACAAATTCGAACCCTAACAGCAATGCCCAAAATGACTCCTACAACATCGACCACAACGTGGCTTCAAATGTTGCATCCTGCTAGTATCCCCACTGTTCTGCAAATTCTGCCGATGGAAATTCTGGACCTGACCTAAATAAGTGACCCATTCTCAGAATTGGCCATAAGACTATGATGAAATGCTAATCTTTGAGTTAGGTGACAGCTGAAGCAATGGGGACCTAAACTGCCTCGAAATTCTGCTGTATCTCTTGTGGACCGTGCCATTTTAGATTGACCCTGGTCGTCATCTCGAGCAACTTGTTGTAGCCTGTTATGACCCTCTAAGTTCTGTGCATAGTCCTTAATAGGAGCAATATACGTAATCAGGTTCAAGGAAGCTGTATTAACCACAACAAGAATCTCATTGAAAGTGGAATGTTGGTTTTTTTAGCATCCTTGAATCTTCCACTAGTGTAACCACATATTTTCCTTTGGCCTTATTCTTCTTCAAATAAAATTACGCTCTAATATTCATTGCTGGCATATGTCTAAAATATTTTCTTTCTATTGAAGGGAATGTGCAAAGATTTGATACTTTAGGATAACCTTTTTATTTCTCTAACTGCATTATTTTGTTCCTTGCACCATGGATGGGCATTTTGCTTCAACATTGGTGTGAGAGGAGAAATATATGTAGAAACATTAGAAACTAAATCTCTCACATAATTTATTATTCCCAAACAATATGAGATTTGATTTGATGTAAACCCAGTAGGAAGAAACTTGATAAATATGAGGACCTAGGGTGTATTCTCTATATGAAAAATGCATGCCCAAAAAATTAATTTCTTGTTTTGCAAAAACTATTTTTTTGGCTGAAAGCATGATGCCATTTTTTCGCACTAAATATGCAAAATGATTGAGCAAATTTAGGTGTTCCTCCCAAGTATCCTTGAACAATAAAACATCATCAATGTAAACAAATAAAATATTTTTATCATGGCCTTTTGAAACAAAGATGGAGTATTTTTTAAAATTAAAGGCATGACTTTCCACTGAAAATGGTGATCGTGAATGCAAAAACTAGTTTTTTCCCGATCATTCGGGTGGATTCACAATGCCAAAGGCATTATTTGAGATCAAATCTAGAAAAATATTTCGCTTTGGTGAGTTGGGAGAAAAGGATGAGGTTAGTTGGCATGGGAAAGTTGTCATCAAAAAAATTGTTTGAGTGGCTGGTAATTAATTACCAATCTCAATTTACCTCTTGTTTGCTCGGCTCTTGTGTTCACATAAAGTACTTTGCACTTCCATTGTGAATTTGATGGCTCGATGAGATCAAAATCCACTAGCTCCTGACACTCCTTTTTTGCAAGCTGAAGGTGGTCGGGATTCATACCAAAGTGACTTGCCTTTGTAGAATTGATATTCGCATTTTTCTTTAAAGCCATCTTGATGAATAACTCTTCATTTTTCCATAAGGGATTGTCACATTTGGTTAAGAATTCAATGTGAGATTCTACACGGGAGTGTTGTGTGATTTGTGAATGCTACCCCATTGACTTTGATCTGGAGTTTGTCCTGCAAAATCATGTAAATGTCAAAATCAATAACCAAATCCTTACCTGGGACATGTGACCTAATGAAATTTGTCTTGTACTTCTGTCCTGGGAAGAATTCAATGGTGATAGAGTGCTTGGTAATGGTGGTTGTGGTCAGAATTCCATTCGAGGCGGTGTCAAAATTCTTGAAGTACGACACCGACTACTCATCTGGAATAACAGCATGATAATGTGTGAGGAGTATGCTCCTGTGTAATATAAAAGTTATGATATGTGTTGGTTTGTCCCACTTGGATGCATAGACTTTGAATTCTACTTGCGGGATCACCTTGATGTTGTGGATCTCTTCCCATGTATTGGTTTGTACCACTTTTATGAATAGACTTTGATTTTCTGCTTGCGAGATCACCATGATGCTATGGATCTCTTCTTTCACATGTGCCTTTGGTTATGAAATTAGGTAATGATNGGAATGATAGAAGTGGACATGAAATTCATACTGCTGTCTCTTATACACATCTTCTGTGGGCTCATCTTCAAGTGAGAAAAGAAATTCAAGATAGTCATCATCACTAAAATGAACACTTGTGTAATCTGTAATTTCAAAGAGAATTCTAATAGTCTATTCGTACTGCGGGCAGTTTCGCGCAAACTTTCCTATTTTGTTACAAATAAAACATGCTCTATTTCTCCTTGCACTGCCCGACCTTCTACTTCTTAGGTATTTTATTTTCTTTTTGAACCTAGACATGTCGCCTGACAATTTAGGCAACCCAAATCTTTTGAACTTCTTCCTTGGCGCCTGGCATGAGCAATGTTTCCTTCCTGTGATTAAAATCTGACCTAGTGCAAGCTCTATCAAGTGATGGATCATTCGAAAACAAATTGCATGGCCTTATATTTTAGAATTAGTTTTGAGAAGACATGGATGATGGCAAAGTGACCCATGAATAGTATTTGCATGGCATTGATTTTGGGTAAATTTATTGCTTGACATGGATGACTTTTCTTTGATGACATAAGGGGCCCTTGAATAGTATTTGGATAGCATAGAACTTGGGGAAATTTTTGGCTTGACATGGGTAGGAAGATTAATCGATATACTTAAATTTTATGGTAACGTTTTGTGGGTTAAAGTGGCTAAAAAGTGAAAAACTTGTGCAGAGTGTTTTGTTTTTTCATAGTAATTTCTTGTGGGGTAGAGTGGTGAAAAGGATAACAAAAGGTGTGCATACTTTTATTTATTCAAATGGGTACTTACCTAGGGGGTTAATAAGTGAAAATAATTTTAGACACGTGCAGTTTTCAGTTTAGAAAAAAGGAGATTATGGAAGGGAAGTTGGCTAAAAAGGTTTAGAAGACTTACGCAAATTATTTCTTGGCTCATGATTATGCATTACGCTAGTCTTTTAACCTTTCTAGCCTTCAATTTTTAGCTCTTGTGAAATTTCAATTTGCATGCGAATGATATTCTTCTATATTTCCTATTCTTTCAACTTTCTTCTACAGCGACGAAGAACCGATATTCCCCATTTAAATTGATCTTAGCAATATTTACTGGATAAATGTCATAGGTGTCTGGTGAGTCTTCAAGCATTTCGTTTTATCCCATAAGTGATGTATTAACATTTTTCAAATGGAGGTGGGTGGATGAATAATTCAAAATTTCTTCCTCACGTGGACATATCTCCTCCCGAAGGCTCTTATTTTGCTGAAAAATGAGCCTATGAGCTCCAGCGTGCTCCTTTTCCATTCCTATGACTGTGACTGGATAATGAAACAAAAAGGACATCGTGGGCATCACCTTTATAGTTCTTTTGATCACACTAAATGGCGTGTGGAACATAAATATTTTGATTCTACAAGAATGAAAATGATGAACCTAATATTTTTGAGGCTTGAACCACAACAAAANTAATATTTTTGAGGCTTGAATTACAACAAAAATATTTTTAGGAAAGGTTCGAGATTGTTAATGTCTCAAACATCAATATGCTCACAATATGTGCCAAAATCTGAAAGCATCTAATTTCAACCTTTCACGAGTGAAACCACATAGCTGGGACGTCCTAATATTGGGGTGAAATCAGGTTAGAGAAAATGAACAATTTGCTATGAGCTAGACATGTTTCTACCATAATAACTTTCAAGCTGCCACACCAGGCCACTTCATGGGAAACTACAATACTAGAAACAAAGTGAGCCACTTACTACGGAATGATAGAAGTGGACATGAAATTCATACTGAGATGGGCCAACAAAAAGATATTCCTATGACAAATTTGTGAAAATCTCAAATTTCTCAGAAACTGTTTTGCAGACAAGTGACCCCTTTCAACTGACATGTACACATATGATAGGCGCTGAGATATGCTCTCATGTTACTACACAGTGAAAAGCATTCATGATAATATTCACAAAGGAGTAAAGTGATTGTTCAAACCATAAGAGCCACATACACCAGAGAGAAAAATAGTGGCTCAAGAAGAATCTCAACACTAGGCCACTAGACATTAGATTTGATACCACATAGGTAAACTTTATGACGGTGCATGCATAAGCATAAGTGAGCAGATTGTATCCATTTGAATCAGAAGGTCCTATAAGAAATTCATCAGGTATAGCCCTTTGTTGAGAACTTGGGGAAATAAATGGGTAGTATTAGCCTAGGGTTATAACTCACTTCAAGGAAATAATTATAGAGATCAATTCCACAAGATGTTGTAAATAAGTGAATTTGTGATAGAGTGGCTTCACGAATAATGCATCTCATTCGGAAAGTAAGTACATGGAATGTTTTGTGATTCAGCGTCTTGTTAAGACCATATTTATGTACATACACAACAAGGAAACATTATGCATGTTCATAATGATGTACTAAGGTGTGACTTACTTGATGACTTTAGGTTGATAGGACAATACCTTAATTCATGCCCCTCAAATCTATACCTATAAGATACATTGGCATCATAGTGACATACCCCTCGAATGACATCACCTACATTTCCCGCAATTGGTATGAGGTCCGCTAAGCTGACTCACCCCGCTGACCTGATATTTACCCTTTTTGCATAAGTCATAAGAATACCTCTTATCTTTCCTCCAGGCCTTCACATCGTGAGTAAAAATCTCTATAACAGTTTTATGTATGGGCCTTGGGAATTTCCCAAGCTTACCACCCTTAACACACTCATGAGCATACTCACAACACGTCACAAAATGTTCCCGCCCTCATATCGGGCAGACCGATTTATTTCACTACCATAACATATTTCAAGAGTCATCCAACATGTCCCCAAGTGGTGCNAATTAAATTCTAAGAGAGTGGTTCAACCAACATACCTCGCTTTGAACTTTCCTTAAATTACTATAATGTTCCGANGGTATGAGGTCCGCTAAGCTGACTCACCCCGCTGACCTGATATTTACCCTTTTTGCATAAGTCATAAGAATACCTCTTATCTTTCCTCCAGGCCTTCACATCGTGAGTAAAAATCTCTATAACAGTTTTATGTATGGGCCTTGGGAATTTCCCAAGCTTACCACCCTTAACACACTCATGAGCATACTCACAACACGTCACAAAATGTTCCCGCCCTCATATCGGGCAGACCGATTTATTTCACTACCATAACATATTTCAAGAGTCATCCAACATGTCCCCAAGTGGTGCTTCTTACAAATATAGTATTCTGTCTTAATGGAACAAACAACCCTCTTTCGTTTCTTAGGTGTTCTCACCATNGTACATGCATGTATAAATAATACTCTTACACTCAAGAATCATACTCTCCATCACCTATCTTTTACCCCAAACTAGAAATTGAAGACTAGGGTTTGATTCTTACCTCTTGAGTGAAGATCTTGTGAGATTTACTTATTNATTTTCTCCTAGCAACTGGTTCTTTCATCCCCTCCTCGCTAGCTCGAACTCGTGGGTTACTCAAATGCAAAATGAGACATGACGNTTATTGGATTTCCAAGCTTGGATAAGATCTTTATGAAAAAAGCACTTGAGATTCTTCCTCTCTCAAGAACACTCTCACTTCTCTCTAAAAATATCAGGTTTATGTGTTCAAAAGGAGCCCCAAGGGCTATTTATCAAAATGGGGTCGGGTTATAAAAATAGGAAAATGAACTCTCCGAACTCAGATCTACGGTCGTAGAATGGACTGCAGAACGGGTATGCAGTCTTCACAATGGACCGCAAAACTGGTGCCCAAACCTGGGCTAAACTGGTAGGTTCTGAGACCATTCTGTGGTCGCAGAATTGGCCACAGAATAACATTCTGCCAGCCTTTGGTAATTTTGTTATATTTTCTTGTAGGCGTGTCCAAATATCAAACGGTTTGAGGATTTAGAAACTAGACTCGAAGATCTTTCATTTGCAAGTTTGTTCATCACATAAACCCCTATATATAAGTAGATATGCTTCTCCAAATTTTGGTCTTGTGCGTACTCATTTCGAACTTTAGTCTATCATGTAATTTCCAACTTGACTTACACTTAAGGCTCTCCTTAGAACCCGCATCACTTATAATATGCCTCGTATAATTATTATCATNTCATATCGGGCAGACCGATTTATTTCACTACCATAACATATTTCAAGAGTCATCCAACATGTCCCCAAGTGGTGCTTCTTACAAATATAGTATTCTGTCTTAATGGAACAAACAACCCTCTTTCGTTTCTTAGGTGTTCTCACCATATGATCTGGTGGCGTGGTCACAAAAATAGAGATAAGGACATTTTCTCCTAGCAACTGGTTCTTTCATCCCCTCCTCGCTAGCTCGAACTCGTGGGTTACTCAAATGCAAAATGAGACATGACGAGGAAATTAGCTTCTTACCGTGAGCTATAACGCACGATCTCGAGTACCAAAGAAGTATGAAATGCCTAAATTTCCAAGTATCCTCCTCATTATAGATATGGTTGACAACATACCGATCAACAATACTCTACTAGACGCGGCTCCAAGACATCCTAGGACACTTTAAAACCTGGCTCTGATACCAAGTTTGTCACGCCCCAAAATCGAGGAGCGGAACTGGCGCTCAACGGAATGAACCCGGCCGAGAAAGCCTATTAGATTTTCTTCTACCCAAACCCATCCATGAATAAAGAGGAGATCTACTCCATTAATCAAACATTGAAAATATATCGTTAGCAACTCCCAATTCATCTCCATTAACAGCTTCATTTATAATTTCCAAATTATTACATGTTTATAGATATAATGAAAAACTTATTTTCCAAAGACCAACATCTCTAGTTCGATTCCCAACATCAAATACTACCCACAACCTGTCTACTGAGCCTTTAAGTGCAACAGAAGTGAAGAATGAAAGTGTTGGTGACAAGGTCCCAGCTATACTTCATAGTACAAAATACAATGCAAGATGACTTAAAGCCTGGAATAGAGTAGGGCCCAGCAAAACCTACTGAATAGAGAGTGACTGCTAATGAGGACAAAAGTTGCCCGCTGATGAACCACCTGCATCCATAGAAGATGCAGTGCCCCGGCAACTGTCCTCTTTCAAAATAGAATGCCAACATAAAAGGGAAAACCATGGAAACAACAATAAACAATCAAGGATATACAATTTCCAAGTTAAAACATATTAATTTCAAAAGTATGAAGATAATATTATTTTTGGTTGGGAGATCTTTAGCACCGATATACCATTATTCACAATATCACCATTCAAATACTAATGTTCGCAATACGAATACCACCATACTTTTAGCACAGAGTCCGATCATGACCCAATCGCCAAGGCCATCTCATCCGTAACATCGACCACAATCACAATTTCAATTATAATTTCAAGCACAATGACCACCATATGTGCGACATAGCGTCTGATCACGACCCGATCGGCGAGACCATCTCACCACAATGCCGTGCGGATCGACATCATCCTTTACTATCAATCATCTCATCCCAACTAATGGGAAGTAATTTTATCACATCAATCTTATCCCAAATAAGGGGAATAAGCACAATCCACTCCAACACCGACACATGTAGTTTCGGGGTTAGATTATTTCAACCTACCCTTCCTCCGTGACTATCGATACTCCCAAAAACATTTTTGGTTTGCACACAAAGATAACATAAATACAAATATATTTACCTCATCATCTTTCACATTGTATAAATCTTCATTAGTACTTTCAACCAATCACAACAGCAATATTCCCTTGGCTCTTTTGACCATTCACAAGATTCATTATTCAAGGCACGGTGACCGTATTTGATATTCCACACTTTCATATCATCCCTATCATGTATCATCAACATAAATATGAACACATATAATATTCCGAAAATCACAACTTTAAGTTCACTAGTAATGAAGACTTTAAACACATATAAATGGTTGGCAATCGAAGCACAAGTTAAAATGATAAGCGAGTAACACATCATTTACTATTGAAACACTTTTCCACAAAAATGGCAATACACAATTTCCACCCAAGAATATGTAAGAAGACAAAACACATTGAAACTACTTACAAAGCATAACATTAGTTAAAACAGCCACACATGGACATCCC
>AWOL01S0021760.1:0-12443 GCA_000715115.1 Nicotiana otophora | reverse complement strand
AACTCAAATGACATCATGCCAGGAATAGAGTAGGGCTCACCAAAATCTGCTGAATATAGAGTGTCTACTAACGAGGACCAAAGATGCCCGTTGATGAACCACCTGCATCCATTAAAGATGTAGCGCCCCTGGCAAAAGGGAAGTTAGTACATATGGAATAGTACTAGTATGTAAAGCTAACTGTCGTCTTTCAAATTAGAATGTCAATGTAAGATAGGGAAAACCATGGAAACAACAATCAACAACCAATGATATTCAAATGTCAAGTTAAAACATAATAATTCCTAAAATATGAAGATAACACTGTGAAGCGATACTCAAAATATGATGATAATATTATTTTTGGTTGGGAGATCTTTCGCACCGATATACCACTGTTCACAATACCAATGTTCACAATAACAATATTCGCATTACCTATATTCACAATACCAATACCACCGTACTATTAGCACGAAGTCCGATCACGACCCGATCGGCTAGGCCATCTCATTAGAGACATCAACCACAATCACTCTCAATATTAATACCACCGTACTTTTAGCACGGAGTGCAATCATGACCCGATCGGCTAGGCCATCTCATTAGAGACATCAACCACAATCACTCTCAATATTAATACCACCGTACTTTTAGCACGGAGTGCAATCATGACCCGATCGGCTAGGCCATCTCATTAGAGACATCAACCACAATCACTCTCAATATTAATACCACCGTACTTTTAGCACGGAGTGCAATCATGACCCGATCGGCTAGGCCATCTCATTAGAGACATCAACTACGATCACAATTTCAATTACAATTTTCAGCACAATCACCACCATGTGTGCAGCATGGTGTCCGATCAAGACCCGGTCGGCTAAGCCATCTCACCACAATGTTATATGGATTGACATCATCCTTTTAGATCAATCATATCATTCCAATTAAGGGGGATAATTTTATCACATCAATATCATTCCAAATATGGGTAATAATCACAATCCATTCCTACACCGGCACATGTAGTTTCGGGGTTAAGTTATTTCAACCTACCCTTCCTGGTGACTATCGATACTCCCAAAAATATTATTATTGTTTTTTTACACAAAGGTAACATAGGTACAAATGTATTTACCTTGCCATCTTTCACATTGTATGAATCTCCACTAGTATTTTCAACCAATAACAACAACAATATTCCCTTGGCTCTTTTGGCCATTCACAAATATTTTATTCAAGGCACGGTGGCCGTATTTGATATTCCACACTTTAATTTCATCCCTCTCATGTATCATCCTTCACGCCCCAAAACCGAGGAGCGCGACCGGTGCTCAACCGAGTGAACCCGACCGAGCAAGCCTATTAGATTCCTTCTACCCAAACTCGTTCATGAATAAAGAGAATATATGTTTTCCTTAATTAAACAATAAAGTGGTCATGTATTCACTTACCAATTTCTTACCAATAGTTTCATCATTTTTTTAAAGTCTCAAATGGACAAGTAATACAACCACTACATAACATAGTTTGTCTTTCCCCAGCACCAATACACAACCCACACTATATCTACAGAGCCTCTATGGATAAAGAAGGGTACAATGATAATGCCGGCAACAAGGCCCCGGTTATACCTCAACCATAATACATAAAGATCCAAAGATACATGACCCTGGGATGAAGTGGGGCTCACCAAGTTAGTTGGGAAAAAGGTGTACTGCTATCACTGATCAATGTCTCCTACTGTGGAACCACTTGCATCCTTTTAAAGCTGCAGAACCCCCGGTAAAAGGGACGTTAGTACCGTCGAATAGTACTAGTATGAAAACTAAACACCAATTTAAGAATTTAGAAATACAAGATAATTATGATTAACCAGTGTGGCAATAGAATAATAATGATAATTGTCTTAACCATAGCAAGCTTATTAAAAGCTATCAACAACATTTATATGATTTAAGATGAGATCCTATGCAACCATTTTCACACAAAGCGGCCCCGCCGCCTTACCCGATGTATGCAGGTGGAGGTGTACGTACAATACCACAAATCTAATCATGCGGCCCTGCCGCCTCACCCCAATGTATGCGGGTGGAGGTGTATCACAATCACAATCTCTACACAACTTGGCATAATACCTTTCACATAAATCACGACTAGAAATTATAACATGTGGATACGTAATCCATAGTTTGGGACACATCCTCAATTTATAATGCAATATAGTGAGAGCATTTGAAATAAAAATTGAACATATATCTTCATCACAAAGCTTATCAGAATACCCGATTTATAATCAACATCTCGGAACTCACAAGGGTAATGAGAATTCGAACTCTTAAAGAAAAGTTTAGCCAACATACCTCAATTGAGCTTCCTTAAACTCTAAAGCATTCCGAAATTCTTAGGAACTTCAATCTGTTTTAGAAATATAACAAACTAAACCACAATTAGGAGATGATTATGGTTCTAGCTCATTTGAGCATTGTATCAAACACTAGGGGTGCATTAAGGTTCAAGGTCCTTTTATGGAGGATTCATCATCCCACAACCCAACCTTTACCATTTTTAGCTCAACAATCCTTCTACACCCTTTGATAACACATGCATGCAAAATAACCAACCCTCTTGCCCAGAAATTATCTTGCTTATTATCCATTTCCACATAAAATTCGAAATTGAGGGTTAGGGTGTAGACTCTTACCTCTAGGATGAAGACCTAGTGAGTTTCCCTTCTCAATCTTCCAAAACTTGGGCAAGAATTGAAGAACAATTATTGGATAACACCTTCTCACTCTAGGGCACCTTCTCTCAATCTAAAATGTCAGATTATCTCTCAAAAATGGCCCAAAACGTGTATTTAACGAAATAGGGTCGGGTTTTAAAAGCCCAAAAATAAAGCTCCGGAATAGGTTCTGCGGTCGCATATTCGACCGCATATCGGTCGCGTAATTGGTTACAAAATAGCATAAAGAACTGCCTGTGTATGCGGTCACTATGCGGTCCGCATAACTGTTATGTGGTTGCATAATGCACTGCATAATAGTTATGCGGTCGCATGGTCGACCGCATAGCTTCTTCCAGAATAGCCCTCTCGTGCTCACTTATGCAGCCATTATGCGGCCTGCAGAGTGATTATGCGGTCGCATAATGGACTGGATAAACGCACTTTTCCGACAAATATTTTCATTTACTTTCATGTGCATTGTTCCACCCAAAAGGTCCGAGCCACGGCGAGCTTGCGAATTTTGGAATTTTGTGAATTTCTATAATCCTCAAACACGTAAGCATAGTACGGCACCATGAAACATTATTTTCTTTGCAAATGTTACCGGGCCTTACACTTAAGTAGTTTGAAATTTTCTAGGGTGTTACATTCTCCCCTGCTTAGGATCATTTGTCCTCCAATGAGGGTCAAATTTTGTTATTAGCATCTTATGCAAATCAGTCATTCATACCACGCACCAGCAACCCCAAATTTAACTAACTCCCTAAATTTCCAAAACATTTTGCCAGAGTNAACCCTTTTCTAACAAATCTCCCAATTGCTCCTTTAGCTCTTTCAATTTTGCCGGTGCCATTCTATAGGGTGGAATAGATATATNATATACATATTCCAAAGACGTAACATAATACAAAACAACACCAACTGTGGCCACATAAGCAATATATTTTCAGAAAGGAACACCCTTAACGCCAATTGTTCAAACGATACAAAATTCATAAAAAGTAAGTCTTATAATTTTCATGGATCACAACTTTATAAATACATGGTCATTTAAATAAATAAGGATACTTTTTCTTCATTTCTTCCTCAGCCTCCCAAGTAGCCTCTTCAACGTGTTGGTTTTGCCATAGCACTTTTACAGATGTAATTTCTTTATTTCTCAACTTGCAGACTTGCCTATCAATAATGACAACTGGAATTTTTTCATAAATCAATTTCTCATTTACCTCAATGGTCTAAACTGGAACAATGAGTGTCGGATCTCCAACTACTTTCTTTAATATAGACACATGAAACACCGGGTATACTAATGACATCACAGGTGGTAGCTCAAGCTTGTATGCTACCTCACCGATCCTCTGAATGATTTTCTATGGTCCGACATACCTCGGACTCAATTTTCCTTTCTTACCAAATCGCATTACCCCTTTCATGGGGGAAACTTTTAAGAATACCCAATCATCTTCTTTGAACTCCAAATCCCTACGACGAACATCCGAATACGATTTCTGACGATTCTGGGCAGTCTTCAACCACTCTTTAATAATTTTAACTTTTTCCATAACCTGATACACAAGGTCTGGCCCTATCAAATCTGCTTCCCCAATTTCGAACCACCCATTGGGAGATCTATATCTCCTACCATATAAAGCCTCGAACGGTGCCATCTAAATTCTAGCATGATAGATATTATTGTACACAAATTCTATAAGTGGTAAATAATCATCCCAGCTACCTTTGAAGTCTAGCACGCAAGCACGCAACATATCCTCAAGCGTTTGAATAGTCCGCTCTGCCTGCCCGTCAGTCTGTGGGTGAGAGGCTTTACTGAGATTCACTTGATTACCCAGACCTTGCTGAAATTTCTTCCAAAATTTAGCAGTGAATTGTGCTCCCCGATCAGAAATGATGGAAACTGGGGTGCCGTGTAACCTGACTATTTCTTTGATATACAACTGAGCATACTGCTCCGTTGTGTTGGTAGACTTAATCGGAAAAAAGTGTGCTGACTTCGTGAGTCGATCCACAATCACCTAAATTAAGTCACACTTGCGCGGAGTGCGCGGTAATCCTACCACAAAGTCCATATTAATCATTTCCCATTTCCATATTAAAATTTCTATGTTCTGTGCCAACCCACCGNGCAGTGGGTACTTATTCTTGATTGTGACCTTATTAAGCTGCCGATAGTCAATACACATTCTCAGCGACCCATCTTTCTTTCTTACAAAAAGGACCGGTGCACCGCAAGGCGACACACTTGGTCGGATAAAACCCTTTTCTAACAAATCTCCCAATTGCTCCTTTAGCTCTTTCAATTTTGCCGGTGCCATTCTATAGGGTGGAATAGATATATGATGCGTGTCTGGCATCACATCAATCCCAAAATCAATCTCCCTATCTGGTGGGATCCCAGGGAGTTTTTCCGGAAATACTCCCGGAAATTCATTCACAACATGCATGGACTCAAGTGTAGGTGCCTCAACATCGGTGTCCGTAACCCCGACCAAATGGTAAATACATCCTTTGTTGATCATTTTCGTGGCCTTAAGGTAAGAAATAAACCTACCATTCGGCAATACATCATCACCCTTCCACTCAATAACTGGCTCATTTGGAATTTCGAACCTAACAGTTCTGGTTCGGCAATCAAGCTTGGTAAAACAAGAGTAAAGCCAATCCGTTCCCATTATCACATCAAAAGCGACCATTCTCAATTCAATAAGATCGGCCATGATGCCCCGACCACGCAACGTGACAACACAATCCCTATAAACCCGCGCGACCAAAATAGACTCACCAACTGGAATACATACAGAGCACGGCTCATGAAGCTGTTCTGGTTCTATCCCAAATCCCATAGCAACATAAGGAGGGACATATGACAAAGTGGAACCGGGATCAATAAGAGCATATACATCATGAGATTGGACAGTCAATATACCTGTGACAACATCTGGAGAAGCCTCTGATTCCCGACGTCCTCCCGAATTCTGTGTGCCACCCCTAGCTGCACCACGCCTCGCGGACGCTGGGGTACCTTGAGCTGGAGGTGCTGTGGATGTAGTAGCTGCAGAATTAGCTGGATGTGCCGCACCTCTGCGCATATTTCAGCGGGATGAGCGGCAATCTCTCTGAATGTGACGCCTCACACCACACCCATAGCATACTGGTAGGTCCATGAAGCAGGACCCAAAGTGCATCCTCTCACACTTAGGGCATGGAAGCCTCCGCTGCTGAAACCATCTGTCGCGCCGACCTTGTTGGTGGGGTCCCCTGTTGCCCTGACTGGGTCCAGATGACTGTGCACCCATCGAAGACAAAGCAAATGATTAGGATGGTCTTGATAACGCTCCCCTGAATGTCGACCTACCACCGCCACCACCGGAAGAACCACCAAAGTTGCCTCAAAATCGGGCCTTGCTGCTACTCGGACGCTTCATTCTATTCTTCAATTTGCTGGTCTCTATGGCTTGAGCAAATGCCACCATCTTACCATAGTTCATATCGGAATTCAAGGCAGCTGTAGAGGCCTCATTGATAACGAAGGGGCTAAGGCCCTGTACAAATCAGTGCACTCTAGCCTCCATAGTGGGCAACATGTGAATAGCATACTTGGACAGGCGCGCAAACTCCATATGGTACTCCCACACATTTATACTAACTTGCTTCAGTCTTTCAAACTCAGCGCCACGAGCTGCCTTAGTTTTGGCAGGCAAGAAATGATCCATAAAGGCATCTTNGCTATCACCTTCCCATGTTGTATTAATACACACCCAAGCCCGATTCTTGAAGCATCACAATACATGACAAATCCATCTATACCCTCTGAAAGAGTCAACACCGGTGTCGTAGTCAATCTTGCTTTCAATTCCTGGAAACTCTTTTCACAAGGATCTGACCATTCGAATTTAATTGCTTTCTGCATCAATTTAGTCAATGGAGAGGCAAGAGTAGAAAACCCCTCCACAAATTCTGTAATACCCAGCTAAGCCTAAGAAACTGCGAATCTCTGTTGAAGTTGTAGGCCTCAGCCAATTCTTCACAACTGAAATTTTCTGAGGATCAACCTTAATTCCCTCACTAGAAACTACATGACCCAAGAATATGACTGATTCAAGACAAAATTCACACTTTGCAAACTTTGCATATAACTGGTGCTGATGCAGGGTTTGCAGAACTACCCTGAGATGATCGGCATGGTCCTCCTGACTTCATAAATATACAAGAATATCATTAATAAACACTATCACAAAGGAGTCGAGGAATGGCTTAAAAACTCAATTCATAAGATCCATGAAGGCTGTTGGGGCATTTGTTAGCCCAAACGACATCACCAGAAATTCAAAATGCCCATACCGGGTCCTAAAAGCTATTTTCGGAATATCCCGCTCCCTGATCTTCAATTGATGATACCCAAATCTTAAATCAATTTGGAGAAGTACCTGGCACCTTGAAATTGATCAAATAAGTCATTTATCCTGTGCAGTGGGTACTTATTCTTGATTGTGACCTTATTAAGCTGCCGATAGTCAATACACATTCTCAGCGACCCATCTTTCTTTCTTACAAAAAGGACCGGTGCACCGCAAGGCGACACACTTGGTCGGATAAANTCACCCTGGAACTAGCAGATTCCCCTGGATGACTAGAAGAAGTAGGCCCAACACTCAATCTCTGGGCCTGAGAAGCCACTAACTATGTCAATATTTGTATGGGTCCCCTAATATCAATATGAGACACACCAGAATCGGAAGCTGGAGATGGAGGTGGAACTGGTATATCAGTTGGAGGAACTGTTGCACCTTCAGTAGGTATAGGCACAGGTGTGGTCTGATCAGTTGTAGTAGAGTCAGGCAGTGTAGTAACTGGAGGAATATTCTCATTCCTCGGGTGCTCACCCGCATCACCAATTATAGGGTCAACTGTCACTCCTGGGGTGATATTGGCTCTTTGGCTAGTTCTTGCCTTCTTCTTAGGTGCCATGTACTTAAAATTAGAGCAACGCAGGAGTTAAAGGGGGAACAATCTTACAACCAGCTTTATCGCACGATCAAGAACATGAAAGAAGGGTATTATTCCTAAATGCCCATGTAGCATCCTAATTATAGATGTGGTCGACAACACACCGATAATAAGGACTCTACTAGACATGGCTCTGAGACATCCTAGGACACTTTAAAACCTTAGGCTCTGATACCAAGTGTGTCATGCCCCAAAAGCCGAAGAGCGCGACCGACGTTCAACCGAGTGAACCCGACCGAGCAAGCCTATTAGATTCCTTCTACCGAAACTCATTCATGAATGAAGAGAATATATGTTTTCCTTAATTTAACAATAAAGTGGTCATGTCTGCAATTACCAATTTCTTACCATAAGTTTCACCATTTTTAAAGTCTCAAATGGACAAGTAATACAACCACAACATAGCATAGTTTGTCTTTCCCAGCACCAATACACAACCCACACTATGTCTACGGAGCCTCTATAGATAAAGAAGAGTACAATGATAATGCCGGCAACAAGGCCCCGGCTATACCTCAAACAGAATACACAATGTACAAAAGATTTATGACCCCGGAATGAAGTGAGGCTCACCAAGTCAGCTGGGAAGAAGGTGTATTGCTATCACTGATCAATGTCTCCTGTTGTGGAGCCACCTGCATCCATTTAAAGATGCAGTGCCCCCGGCAAAGGGACCTTAGTACCGTCAAATAATACTAGTATTAAAACTAAACACCAATTTAAGAATTTATAAATACAAGATAATTATGATGAACCAGTGCGGCAATAGAATAATNTCGAATAGTACTAGTATGAAAACTAAACACCAATTTAAGAATTTAGAAATACAAGATAATTATGATGAACCAGTGCGGCAATAGAATAATATAGATAATTGTCTCAACCATAGCAAGCTTATTAAAAGCTATCAACAACATTTATAGGATTTAAGATGAGATCCTATGTAACCATCTTCACACAAAGCGGCCCCGCCGCCCCACCTGATGTATGCAGGTGGAGGTGTATGTACAATACCACAACTCTAATCAAGCGGACCTGCCGCCTCACCCCAATGTATGCGGGTGGATATATAACCATAGTACCAAGAACTTACACAAAGAGGCTATGCCGCCTCACCCCAATGTATACGGGTGGTGATGCCACAACAATACCAAACCTATACACAAAGTGGTCGTACTGCCTCACCCCAATATAAGTGGGTGTAGGTGCAGTCCCACAATATCATAATCCATACACAAAGTGGTCATGCTGCCTCAACCCAATACATATGTGGGTGGAGGTGTATCATAATCATAATCTCTATACCATAATACCTACACAGAGCGGTCATGCCGCCTCATCCCAATGTATGCGGGTGGAGGTGTATCACAATCACATTCTCTACACAACTTGGCATAATACCTTTCACATAAATCAGGACTAGAAATTATAACATGTGGATACGTAATCCATAGTTTGGGACACATCCTCAATTTATAATGCAATATAATAAGAGCATTTGAAATACAAATTGAACATATATCTTCATCACAAAACTTATCGGAATACTCGATTTATAATCAACATCTCGGAACTCACAAGGATAATGAGAATTCCAACTCTTAAAGAAGAGTTTAGCCAACATACCTCAATTGAGCTTCCTTAAACTCTGAAGCGTTCCGTAATTCTTAGCAACTTCATTCTATTTTAGAAATATAACAAATTGAACCACAATTAGGAAGATGATTATGGTTCTAGCTCATTTGAGCAGTTTATCAAATACTAGGTGTGCATTAAGGTTTAAGGTCCTTTTATGGAGGATTCCATCATCCCACAACCCAAAGTTTACCATTTTTAGCTCAACAATCTTTCTACACCCTTTGATAACACATGCATGTAAAATAACCAACCCTCTTGCCCAGAAATTATCTTTCTTATTATCCATTTCCACATAAAATTCGTAATTGAGGGTTAGGGTGTAGAATCTTACCTCTAGGATGAAGACCTAGTGAGTTTCCCTTCTCAATCTTCCAAACCTTGGGCAAGAATTGAAGAACAATTATTGTATAACACCTTCCCACTCTAGAGCACCTTCTCTCACTCTACAATATCAGATTATCTCTCAAACATTGACCAAAACGTGTATTTAATGATGTAGGGTAGGGTTTTAAAAACCTAAAAATAAAGCTCCAGAACAGGTTCTGCTGTCGCATATGCGACCGGAAAATGGTTATGCGGACCGCATATCGGTGGCATAATTGGTTACAAAATAGTCAAAAGAACTGCCTGTGTATGCGGTCACTATGCGGTCGCATAATGCACCGCATAACAGTTATCCGGTCGCATAGTCTACCGTATAGCTGCTTCCAGAATAGCCCTCTCCTGCTCACTTCTGCGGCCATTATGCGGCCCGCAGACTGATTATGCGGTCGCATAATGAACCGCATAAATGCACTTTTCCGGCAAAAATTTTCCTTTACTTTCCTATGCATTTTCAACCCAACCTCAAACATGTAAGCATAGTCCGGGACCATGAAATATTATTTTCTTTGCAAAATTTACCAGGCCTTACACTTAAGTACTTTGAAATTTTTCGGGATGTTACATCATCATCATAAATATCAACATATATAATATTCCGAAAATAACAACTTTAAGTTCATTAGAAATGAACAATTTAAGCACAATAGATTTCTTTCCGAGAAATGGAGTAAAATAACTGGCAATTGATGTGCAAGTTAAAATAATCAATAAGTAGCACACAATTTATTCTTTAAATACTTTTCCCCAAAAAGGGCAATACATAATTTTCACTCACGAATATGTAAGAAAGCAAAACACATTGAAAATACTCACAAAGCATAGCATTTGTTAAAATAGCCATATATGGATATGACTTGAGTTCATAAGCTTTTAGGCAATTCTATTTTCGAAGTCAATTTTGGAACAGTTGAATCAAAGCTCATTTCATAATCTTTCTCCCATCATCTTATTTCATTGGAACCATTGGCCAGAAGTATAACTTTCACTCTTGGCACGTTGGCCACACTTTATATCCCCAATTCACGTATTTGACTTCCAACCATCTTTATAAATTATCAACAATAAGACATTTCTAATCAAGACATTAGGTAAACATATGAGCAATTAAGAGTTTTAAGCATATTGAGATTTCCTCACAAAATTTTGCATCATAGCCTTCATTTGAAACATGACTCAAAGACATAGCATTTTAATACACATATCATTCTTGAACACATTCCCAAAGGATAACATAATGTGATAGGAACATTCGGAACACGTTTTGAATACATAATTCTTGACTCTTTGCTTATTTGGGACATTCAAATTTATTGGGAACAACCCGGAACATAGAATAAGGAACTTGAGACATCCATACTTGAAACTTACGGGAACATTATGGAATTCAATTCTAAGAGAGTACTTTAGCCAACATACCTGAAATTCGCCCCTTAATGATTCTACAATGATCCAATGTACTAAGAAACTTCAATCTACAATAACAACATCCAATGGGAACAACATTAGTAACAAATTCCATAGTTTAGGCCATTTAGGAATTTTATCAAACAACTAGTAAGCATGAATCTCTGTATCGCTTAACCATAGAATTAGTTCATCCAACTAGTACCATTTACCAAATATTTATCCCACCATCATTCTTAAACAATTCATAACTTCCAACATCACATACATGACCATCCATCCACACCCAACCAACCAAATTCCATCAAATAATCACCTTTCAATCTCTACAATTGTTATGTATTTAAACTGGGAACTTATGTCTTCCAATAACCATACCATAAGTTCTAATACTTAATTCATACTCATGTTCCCATAATATATCCATACAGGTAAGTCTAATGGTGTAGGATTACCTTTTGGAAGCAATCTTGCAAAACCGTCCTTAGAGTTCTTGAAGAAATTTCTTGAAGATCTAAGTATTTTATGTGTATATTTCATCAATACTAGTGCAGAAATGATGGAATTTCACACCAAGATAATGGGGATTTCTTGCTTTGAAGAAGAGGGGAGTTGGTGGTCTTGAGAGAGTGGAGAATAGCTCCAACATTCATCCAAGTGAAGTGGGGAAAATGAACCTCGAAATTGTAGTTATAGGCCCAGATTTTTGGGTTTCGGATGCTGCCCCGGATTCTATGGCAGCACTTCATTGCCAGCCCTTCTTTCGGATGTGGCCTCGGATGCTTCGCATCCGCAGTTCACTACTCTTCCATCCTTTGGTAATTTGGTCATAACTGTTTATAGAAATGTCCAAATGAGGAACAGTTTGAAGCGTTAGAAAGTAGACTCAGAGGGATTTAATGTCATAGGTGTATCACAACCTAAGTCTTTATATTGAGGGATTTCTATTCATTTGAAGTCGGATCTTGTGCTAATTGAGACATCCTTTCCACTTAATATATCCAACTTGCTCAACACAAATGCTTACCATTCACAAAACACCTTATTTTGATCCAACACACCTTAAACATATATTTTCATTTCAAAGTAATGTGGTCTTATCCCATAGATGTCCTATAATACTCGAATACATTATCCTCATATACTGCTGGCGCACTTTGGTTATACAGGCAAGTGAGAATACTTCCTTTACTTTGACGGAGGCAGATATTAATTTCTAGACTTATCTAACAGGAATGACAACTAGGTATCTTTTATAAGCCAATTACCCATTAATTGTACC
>AWOL01S0021759.1:47277-79886 GCA_000715115.1 Nicotiana otophora | reverse complement strand
TAGATACAAAAGAGTACAATGATAGTGCTAGAAATAAGGCTCCGGCTATACCTCAAAACATGGTGATAAAATGAACAAATGATACATGACCCAGAGTGAAGTGTGGATCACCAAATCAGCTGGGAAAGAGTGTAGTGCTATCGTTGATCAGTGCTGCCTGCTATGGAACCACCTACATCCATTAAATATGCGGCGCCCCTGACAAAAGGGACGTTAGTACTGTCGAATAATACTAGTATATATTTATNATCATTTATAAGCTTCCAAAATACATACTTTCTCATATTTTAATGCGGAACGTGTGATACAATTACAACATTACTAGTTTGACTTTCCCCACACCAACATACCACCCACGCTATGTCTACAAAGCCTCTATTAGATACAAAAGAGTACAATGATAGTGCTAGAAATAAGGCTCCGGCTATACCTCAAAACATGGTGATAAAATGAACAAATGATACATGACCCAGAGTGAAGTGTGGATCACCAAATCAGCTGGGAAAGAGTGTAGTGCTATCGTTGATCAGTGCTGCCTGCTATGGAACCACCTACATCCATTAAATATGCGGCGCCCCTGACAAAAGGGACGTTAGTACTGTCGAATAATACTAGTATATATTTATACACTCTCTCAAAGAAACGAGCAGTAATACAAGTAAGGACAGTCATAATATCATTTAAAACCTCAAACAATTGCCAAATCTCATATTAGAGATAAGACAAATTTTAAATAAATATCCAAAGCTTAAGTTGGGAAATGTTTGTTACCGGTATACCACTATTCACAATTCCGATTAATATTTCAAACACAGTCACCATCATTTGTGCGGCTGGGAATCCGATCACGACCCGATCGGTTAGGCCATCTCATGTGAGACATCCCCCTTTTCTATCCATCATCCCGTTTAGTATTTGNTGTATTATTTATCTTGGCACATTGGTCATATTTCATATTTCACATTTCGCATTACGTGATTCATATTTCATATTTCGTATTTCATGCACACATTTTTTACTTTCAACCATTATCATGGACTTACCAACAACAAGGTATTTCTATTCAAGATATTTAAGCATACATTTGAGCAAATAGGAGTCTTAGGCACATCACAATTTCTTACATAATCTTTCTTTAGCTTTCATTTGAGACACAACTTGAAGTCAAGGCATTTAGATATGCATCCCATACTTTGAACACATTCTCAAATAGTAGTACAACATAACAAGAGCATTTGAATTACTTATTGATCACGGATGTCTGGACACCGGCTTATTCGGGTAATCGATTCACAATGAGCAACTCGGGACTCACATGGATATTATGGTGTTCAATTTTTAAGAGAATATTTTAGCCAACATATCTCACTTGAGGTTCCTTAACTCTAAAATGTTCCGTAAATCTCAGCAACTTCAATCTATTTTAGAAAAGTAACAAATTGTACCAAAATTAGGAAGATGATCATGGTTCTAGCTCATTTTAGCATTTTATCAAGCACTAGGTGTACATTAAGGTTTCAAGGTCCTTTTATGGAGGATTCCTTCATCCCACAACCTCTTCTTTACTATTTTAGCTCAACAATCTCCCTACAACCCATGATCAATCATGCATTTAAAATAATCCACTCCCATAGCCATGAATTATCTTACTAATTTCCCATTTCTGGTTAAATTTCGAAATTAGGAGATATGGTGTAGAATCTTACCTCTAGGATGAAGACCTAGTGTGCTTCCCTTGTTAATTCTTCAGAGATTTTGAGTATAAATTGGGGAACAATTGATAAAGGAACTCTCTCCCTCTCCGGAGCCTTCTCTCTCTCTCAAAATATCAAGTTCTCCCTTCAGNCTCTCTCCCTCTCCGGAGCCTTCTCTCTCTCTCAAAAGATCAAGTTCTCCCTTCAAATATGGTCCATAGAGCCTAGATAACGAAGTGGGGTTGGGTTATAAAACCCAAAAATGAAGCTGCGAAATGGGATTTGCGGTCGCATATGCAACTGCATAATGCTTCCGCGATCCCCGAAATGGCCCTTCAGAACTGGGCTGGTCTACCCCACTTTGCGGCCGTTATGCGGACCGCAGACTTGTTTTGTGGTCGCATAATGCGCCGCAGAACCTCCTTCCGCAAAATTTCCATGCTTGTTCTGTGATCAGTGTGTGGCTCGTGAAATCATGTTGCGGTCGCATAATGGGCCATGAAATGACATCCAAAAATGGCCCAAATGACTGCCTCACTCTGCTGTCATTCTGCGGCCCGTAGACTTATTCTGCAGCCGCATAATGGGCCGCAGTAATGCCCTTTTCTGCCAAACATTTTCCTTCAACTCCCCAACGCACTGTTAAACCCAAAAAGTCTGTACCATAGCTCGCAAGCTCGCAGCAAAGAATCTCTACTATCATTAATACATACGCCTACCTCAGCACCACGAAACCCCGGGTGTTAGGAAACATTTACGGGGCCTTACATCCTCACCCACTGAAGATCATTCGTTCTCGAATGAGGGTCTAAATCCGCCCTTAAAACTGATGATGACCCAGCTATAACTTCACACACTAGCAGACCCGAATTTTTTCTAACTCTCCAAATTTCCAAATATTTTGGCAAGGTTTCCCTTGCAACTGGGCCTATCCACCTGTCAGATAATCCCAGCAACCAATCCCAACAGCATGTACATAAACCAACGATGCAACACAATATGAAGCAACACCAACCATGGCCTCATAAGCAATATATTATTAGAAAGGAAACACCCTGAGCATAAACTGTACAAGTGATACTTAGTTCATAGGAAGTAATTTCATAGGAACTATTACATATCTATTAAAACAAATGAGGGTACTTCTTTTTCATTTCTTCCCCGGCCTCCCAGGTGGCCTCTTCAACCTGCTTGTTTCGCCATAACACTTTCATGGAGGAAATTTCTTTATTTCTTAGCTTTCTGACCTACCTATCAAGAATGGAAACTAGAGTTTCTTCATAGCTTAGTTCTTCATTAACCTCAATAGTCTCAACTGGCACAATAGCCGACGGATCTCCAACTACCTTCTTCAACATAGACATATGGAATACTGGGTGCACTAATGACATCTCAGGTGGTAGCTCAAGCTTGTACGTCACCTGACGAATCCTTTGAATTATTCTGTATGGCCCGACATACCTCAGACTCAATTTCTCTTTCTTTCCAAACCGCATTATACCCTTCATGGGGGAAACCTCCAACAACACCCAATCATCTTCTTAGAACTCCAAATTCCTGCGATGAACATCCGAATAGGACTTTTGACGACTCTGAGCAGTTTGCAATCGATCCTTAATGACCTTAACCTTCTCTGCCTGATGCACGAGGTCTGGTCCTATCAATTCCGCTTCCCCAATCTCGAACCACCCAATGGGGGATCTACATCTTCTACCATATAAGGCCTCGAATGTTGCCATGTGAATACTAGCATGATAACTATTGTTGTAGGCAAATTCTATGAGTGGAAAATGATCGTCCCAGCTACCCTTGAAGTCAATGACACAAGCGCGAAACATATCCTCAAGCGTCATAATAGTCCGCTCTGCCTGCCCGCCAGTTTGCGGGTGAAAGGCTGTACTAAGATTCACCTAACTACCCAAACCTTGCTGAAATTCCTTCCAAATATTAGCCGTGAACTGCGCCCCTTGATCCGAAGTGATATAAATTGTAGTGCCATGCAACCTGATTATTTCCTAGATATACAACTGAGCATATTGTTCCGCTGTGTCAATAGATTTAACTGGAAAGAAGTGTGTTGATTTCGTGAGTCGATCCAAAATCACCCAAATTGAGTCGAACTTGCGCGGCGTGCATGGCAGTCCTACCAAAAAGTCCATATTAATCATTCCCCACTTCCACATTAGAATTTCTATGTTTTGTGCCAACCCAGTAGGCCGTTGGTGTTCGGCCTTTACTTACTGACAACTCGGACATCTTTCCACAAAGTCCGTGACATTCCTCTTCATGGCATTCAACTAATAGACTTCCTTGAGATCATGATACGTCTTTGTAGAGCACAGGTGTACGGAATACCTGGAAATGTTAGCCCCCATCATGATTGTTTGCTAGGAGACTATCTACATTTGGAACACACAGCCGCCCTTGGTACCGTAGTGTACCATTATCCATTCCAAGAGAAACAACCATAGTCTTATGTTTATGAATCCCCTCCTTCAATTGTACCAACGATGGATCACCGTATTGCTTCTCTTTGACTTCCACAACAAGCGATGATTCAGGCATATTTTGCACAATTACCCCTCCTTCACTAGAGTCCACAAGATGAACTCCCAAACTAGAGAATCGATTAACCTACTTGGCCAACGGACTTTGATGTGCGTCCAAGTGAGCCAACCTACCCATAGATTTCCGGCTAAAGGATCTGCCACAACATTGGATTTTCCCGGGTGATATAGAATATCGAGGTCGTAATCTTTGAGTAATTCCAGCCATTTTCCTTACCTCAAATTCAATTCCTTTTATTTGAAAATGTATTGAAGACTCTTATAGTATGTGAATATATCCACATGGACCCTATATAAATAATGACGCAAATATTTCAATGCAAATACCACCGCCGCAAGTTCTAAGTCATGTGTTGGATAGTTCTTTTCATGATTCTTGAGTTGGCTAGAAGCATAAGATATTACCTTGCCATGTTGCATCAATACACACCCAAGCCAGATTCTTGAAGCATCACAATACAGCACAAACCCATAAGTACCCTATGGTAGGGTTAACACCGGTGCCGTAGTCAATCTTGATTTCGGCTCCTAGAAGCTCCTTTCACAAGCATCTGACCATTGGAACTTAACTGCCTTCTGCATCAAATTAGTTAACGGAGAGGCGAGAGTAGACAACCCCTCCACAATCTTTCTGTAATATCCAGCTAAGTCCAAGAAACTACGAATCTCTGTTGGAGTATGAGGTCTAGGCCAATTCTTCACAACTGCAATCTTCTATGGATCCACCTTAATTCCTTCCCTTGAGATGGCATGACCCAAGAACGTGATAGAGTCAAGCCAAAATTCACATTTCAAAAACTTCACATACAACTGGTGCTGATGTAGAGTCTGTAGGGCTGCCCTGAGATGATCGGTCTCGCCTTCTCGACTTCGTGAATATACAAGGATATCGTCAATGAACACTATCACAAATGAGTCAATAAAAGGCTTGAAGACTCAATCAAAAGATCCATAAAAGCTGCCAGAGCATTAGTTAGCCCAAAAGACATTACCAGAAATTCAAAGTGCCCATACCGAGTTATAAAATTTGTTGCGGATTATCTTGTTCCCTAATCTTCAATTGGTGATACCCGGATCTTAAATAAATTTTGGAGAAGTACTTAGCACCATGTAACTGATCAAACAAATCATCTATTCTTGGTAATGGGTATTTGTTTTTGAGTGTGACATTGTTGACCTGCCGGTAGTCAATACATATTCTTAGCGACCAGTCCTTCGTTTGTACAAATAGAACTAGTGCGCTACAAGGCGACACACTCGTCGGATGAAGCCCTTCTCTAACAAATCCTTCAACCGTTCCTTTAGCTCCTTCAATTCTGTTGGTGCCATCGTGTAAGGCGGAACAGATATAGGTTGCGTGCCTGACATCACATCAATCCTAAAACAAATCTCCCTCTCTGGCAAAATCCCAGGGAGCTAATCAAAAAAGACCTCTAGAAATTCATTCACAACTGGCACAAACTCGAGGGTAAATGCCTCAGCATCAGTGTCCGTAACTCGGACCAAATGGTAAATACACCCTTTTTAATCATCTTCGTGGTCTTAAGGTAAGACATAAACCTACTCTTCGGTACCATATTATCCCCCTTCCATTCAACCACTGGCTCATTTGGAAAGTTAAACCTCACAGTTCTAGTTCGGCAATCTAGCTTGGAAAAACATGAATAAGGCCAATACATTCCCATTATTACATCAAAGTCAACTATCACCAATTTAATGAGATGGGCCATGGTGTCCCGACAACACACCGTGACAACACAACCTCTATAAACATGTGCGGTCAAAATAAACTCGCCAACTGGAGTAGAAACAGAGTACGGCTCATGAAGTTGTTCCAAATCTATCCTAAATTCCATAGCAACATAAGGAGTAACATAGGACAAAGTGGAACCAGGATCAATAAGAGCATACACATCACGAGATTGGACAGTCAATATACCTGTGACAACGTCTGGAGAAGCCTCTGCACTTTGGCGACTACTTATGGCATAGAAACAGCTGGGTCCTCCTAAACTCTATTCTTCAACCCTAACTGCACCACGCCCTACGGGTGATGGAGTGCCTCAGGCTGGAGGAGGTGCTGCAGATGTAGTAGCTGCAGAACTGGATGGTTGTGCTGAACTCCTGCCCATACCCTGGCGGGGCAAATGGCAGTCCCTCTGAATGTAACCCCTCTATCCGCACCTGTAGCATATGGGTAAGTCCATCTAACAGATTCCTAGGTGCATCTTCAGACACGTAGGACATGGGTGCCTTCGGTACTACTAGAACCTCCCTCTGAACTGGCCCTACTGGTGGGGTCCACTGTTGCCCTGATTGGGCCTGAAATGACTCCACTGCTACTGACTAGGCCCTGATAGCCGTGCACTGGCTGAAGACTGAGCAAAAGACTAGGATGGCCTTGATGACCCTGCCCTAAATGCTGACCTACTACCCTCTCATTCCATTATGTTCTTCAACTTACGGTTCTCTGTAGCTTGAGGAAATTCTACCATCTCTCCATAGTTAATGTCAGAATTCAATGCAGCTATAGCGGCCTCATTGATAACCAAGGGGCTAAGGTCCGGCAACAACTGGCGCACTCTAGCCTCCATAATGGGCAACATATGATATCATACGTGGGCGGGCGCGCGAACTCCATATAGTACTCTCACACACTCTTCCTACCCTATTTTATGTTCTCAAATTCTGCAACAAAGGCTGTCTTAGTCTCGGAAAGCAAGAAATGATCCATGAAAGCATCCGCAAACTTACTCCAACTCGCCGGAGGGCTTCCCTCCTCGCGGGAGTCCTCCCACATCTTAAATCAAGAATAGGCCACCCCCTTCAGGTGTTAGGAGGCCAACTCCACTCCCTTTGTCTCAGTATCACGCATAACTCTGCGGTTCTTGTGCATTTCATTGATGAAATCTTGGGGGTCCTCCTCAGGATTAGTACTTGTGAAAACTGGAGGATCTAACTAAAGAAATCCGTTAACCATGGAACCAATAGAGTCCCCTTGCTGACTAGAAGAAGTAGGGGCGATATTCGACCTCTGGACCAGGGAAGCCACTATTTGAGCCAACATCTGTATGTCTCCCCTAAGATCCTCATCAGAAACACCGGGAACAAAAGATGGGGCTGGAAGTGGATCCAGAATATCGGTTGGAATATTCATTGTACCCTCACCGGGTGTAGGAACTGGTGCCGCCTGAGCAGTAATAGTAAAACCAGGCAGTGTATTAACTGGGGGAATATCCTAACCCCACTGGTGTTCACCCACATCCTCAATGATAGAATCAACCACCATCACTGGGGCAACATTGGCTCCTTGGCCTGTTCTAGCCTTCTTGTTAGGCGCCATTTAGTGAAAGTTAGAGCAATTCACGATTTAAAGGAGGAACAATGGTAAAATCAGCTTTATTGCACGATCAAGAACATCAAAGAATGGTATTATTCCTAAATGTCCAAGTAGCCTCCTAATTATAGATATGGTCGACAACACACCGATAAGAAGGACTCTACTAGACATGGCTCTAAAACATCCTAGGACACTTTAAAACCTTAGGCTCTGATACCAAGTTTGTCATGCCCCAAACTTGGGGAGCGCGACCAACGCTCAACCAAGATAACCCAGCAAGCCTGTACACTACCTTCTACCCAAACGTACTCACGAATGACAGTAAAATCCAATTCATTAATTAATCAGTGGAACGTGTTAATACAATTACAACATTACTACTTTGAGTTTCTCCACACCAACATACCACCCACGCTATGTCTACGGAGGCTCTATTAGATACAAAATAGTACAATGATAGTGCCGAAAATAAGGCTCTGGGTATACCTCAAAACATGGTGATAAAATGAACAAAAGATACATGACCTCGTGTAAAGTGGGCTCACAAAATCAACTGGGAAAAGAGTGTAGTGCTATCGTTGTTCAGTCCCTCCTGCTGTGGAACCACCAGCATCTATTAAAGATGTAGCTAAAGCCCCTGGCAAAAGGGATGTTAGTACTGTCGAATAGTACTAGTATATATGACTATATATTCTCTCACAGAAACGAGCAGTAATGCAAGTAAGGACAGTCATAATATCAATTAAAGCCTCAAAGAATTACCAAATATAAAATTAGAGATAAAATAAGTTTTAAATAAATTTCTAAATTATAAGTTGGGAAATATTTGGTACCGGTATACCACTATTCACAATTTCGATTATGTTTTCCAACACAGTCACCACCATATGTCCGGCATGGCATCCGATCACGACCCGATCAGCTAGGCCGTCTCATGCGAGATCTCAACCAAATCATTATTTCAATTACAATTTCTAACACAGTTACTGCCATGTGTGTGGCATGGCGTGTGATCACGACCCGATCGCCTAGGCCGTCTCATGTGCAACATCACCCTTTTCTATCAATCATCCTGTTTCATAATTCTTGCGCATCTCTTCATTTCATTGGCACTAATGGTCACAATTGTATTATTTTTCTTGGCACAATTTCGATTACGATTGCATTGGCACTATTCACAATTTCGATTACGATTTCTAGCACAGTCACCACCATATGTGCGGCATGGCGTCTGATCATGACCCGATCGGCTAGGCCTTGTCATGCGAGACATCAACCAAATCACAATTTCAATTACAAATTTGAATACAGTCACCGCCATTTGTGTGTCCGATTATGACCTAATCAGCTAGGTCGTCTCATGTGAGACATCACCTTTTTCTATAAATCATCATGTTTTATATTTCTTGAACATCTCTTCATTTCATTGGCATTAATGGTCACAATTGTATTATTTCTCTTGGCACATTGGCCGTGTTTCATATTTCACATTTCATATTTCATATTTCACATTTCGCATTATGTGATTCGTATTTCATGTTTCGTATTTCAGGCAAACCTTTTTTACTTTCAACCATCATAATGGCTTTCCAATAATAAGGCATTTCTATTCAAGACATTTAAGCACACATTTGAGCAAAATAGGAGTCTTAGGCACATCACGATTTCTTACACAATCTTTCGTTAGCTTTCATTTAAAACACAACTTGAAGTCAAGGCATTTAGATATGCAACCCACACATTGAACAGATTCTTAAATAGTAGTACAACATAACAAGAGTCTTTGAATTACATATCGATCACGGATGTCTGTTGACACCAGCTTATTCGGGTAATCAATTCACAATGAGCAACTCGGGACTTGCATAGATATTGTGGGGTTGAATTTTTAAGAGAATAATTTAGCCAACATAACTCACTTGATATTCCTTAACTCTAAAATGTTCCAGAAATCTTAGCAACTTCAATATATTTTAGAAAAGTAACAAATTGAACACAAATTAGGAAGATGATCATGGTTCTAACTCATATGAGCATTTTATCAAGAACTATGTGTACATTAAGGTTTCAAGATTTTTTTATGGAGGATTCCTTCATCCCACAACCCCTTCTTTACTATTTTACTATTTTAGCTCAACCATCTCCCTACATCCCACGATCAATCATGCATGCAAAATAAGCCACTCCCATACCCATGAATTACCTTACTAATTGCCCATTTCTAGTTAAATTTCGAAATTAAGAGATTGGGTGTAGAATCTTACCTCTAGGATGATGACCTAGTGTGCTTACCTTGTTAATTCTTCCGAGATTTAGAGTAAGAATTGGGGAATAATTGATTGAGGAACTCTCTCCCTCTCTATACCCTTTTCTCTCTCTCAAAATATCAAGTCCTCCCTTCAGAAATGGTCCATAGAATCTAAATAACAAAGTGGGGTCGGGTTATAAAGCCCCAAAATTAATCTTCGAAATGGGATCTGCAGTCGCATATGCGACCGCATAATGCTTCTGCGGTCCGCGAAATGGGCCGCAAAATGGCCCTCCGGAACTGGGCTAGTTTTCCCCACTCTGCGACCGTTATGCGGTCCGCATACCAATTTTGTGGTCGCATAGTGCGCCGTAGAACCTCCCTCCACAAAATTTCCATGCTGGTTATATGATTAGTGTGCGGCCTGCGAAATCGTTTTGTGGTCGCAAAATGGGTCGCAAAATGACATCCAAAAATGGCCCAAATGACTGCCTCAATATGCGGCCATTTTGTGACCGCATAATGGGCTGTAGAACCGCCCTATTCTTCCAAACATTTTCCTTCAACTCCCCAGCACACAGTTCAACCCAAAAAGTCCGTATCATGATCATTAATACATACGTCTACCTCGGCACCACGAACCCCCGGGTTTTAGGAACTATTCACGAGGCCTTACACTTATTGTAATGTCTCCATACCGGTTAGTGTTCGGGAAAGCTTGCCATCTTTCGATGGAACTAAAGCACAAGGCAATGTGGGCTTTAAAGAAACTGAAATCTTGATTTAGATGTAGCCGCTAACTTGCTGGTTGCACACTTGAATGAATTGGATGAGGTCTGGTACCATACATATATAATAGTTCGTCCTTGTACAAAGAAAAGAAGAAATATCTTCATGAAAAATACATTTGGAACAAAGAGTTTCAAGGTGGGTGATCTTGTATTATTGTTTAACTCAAGGTTGAGGATGTTTCCTAGAAGCTCAAGTCCAAGTGGAGTGGCTCATTTGAAATTGTTGCTGTGACACCTTTCAGTGCATTGGATTGGAAAAAGAAGAACAATGAAGTATTTCATCACTATTTACCGGGTGAAGGACTACTTGGGTAAAGTTGGAGAGAGACACGTGGTGGCGGTCATTTACTTCAGTTGAAAATGCTTTGACATTGCGTCATGCCACGACGTTAAATCAGACGCTTCTTGGGAGGCAACACAAGTTCTTTTCCTTTTTCTTTTGCAGTTAGGTGTTATTTGTTGTTTCTAACTTAATTTTAAGTGTGCTACATGGTTGAGTGTTACATGCAAGAAGGGTGGACAAAAATGGCTAAGTGTTGAAGGAAATGTGGACCGCATATTTTAATTATGGGGCCGAAGAATTAATCACAGTAGAAGAGTTTGTGCGGCCACACATTTTACATGCGGACCGCATTTTTGGAAGCTCAAAAAAATAATAATTTGCAAATTCTCTGAATTTTGGGCCTGTCAGTGTGGGGCTAATCTACGGTCGCGAGAGGAATTGTGCGGACCACACAACTGACACATCCATTGCTGCCCAGGTGAAGGAGTGCGGGTCGCACTTCGAATTGTGCGGATGCACTTAACCCTTTTCCCTTTCAAAAGGTATGAGTATAAATAGACGTTCTTTTTTCATTTTACACTTTTCATCAACCACATAATTAATTTTGCTCTACAAGATTTACTGAGAGATTTTCACTATCAACCACACTCACATACATGTGCTCACACGATCTAGTACACTCACTTTATCTGGTATGCTTCACTTCATATTAATCTTGTGTGTTAGTTTACTTTTTGAGATTTTGCAACTTCTTTTTTTGGCCATCTGTTATTAGAGTTCATCCATGTGTCTGTGTGGGGTAGATCTGTGATGGGTAGTAATTAATACATGCTAAAATGGGTTGGGTTAATTAAATTTGATGTGAATAACATGTTCCCATACTGATTTGTACAAGTAATTGCAAAATCTAAGTGAAAAAATGCTAACTGCTCGTTAATTTTGAAATCTGTGGCCGCACTTGAATTTGTATAGTTTGCGGTTTGGTTGCTTTGGTAACTGGTGAAGGCAAGTACTTTCTGAGGCTGCACTTTAATTGTTCAAACCACAAAATAACTATTGAGGCCGCACTTTGGGTCTGCACTACTAACAGAGACTTGTCTCTTGGAAGCTCAAAAGTGCGGACCGCACTTAAAATTCCACGGATTGCATATGAATTCCGCGGCCGCACTTTGGCCGTCACACTGTCTTCAGAGAGGAGAAAACTGAGCCACTGAAATTTCTTGTCAGAAGTGTGGTCGCATATGAAAATGTGCAGTCCGCAGTCCCATTTCACGACCGCATATCAGACAAATGCGCACCACAAATCCCATATTCTGCAAGTATGTCTTCCTGTTTTAACCCTACTGTGTCCACATTGTTCTCCCTTGCATACATAAGTCCAATTTGTGTTAAATGATGACGTGCAACTAACAATCCTCTTTGTTCTGATACAAACAATGGTTCGATCACGAGGCCGCGGCAAAACTGCAAAAGGTAGAGGAGACTCTTCTAGGGGTTGAGGTAGAGGTGCCTTGCCCCTTAATGAGCCCAAGACAATTTGGAAGAAGGCCACAACAGGCAGAGGGAGGGGTACAGACTCTCTGACTCTAGTTCTTATGCCCCATCTAGGGAAGCTTCCGAGGGCAACTCTGTGTCTATTTCGGAGGAACAGACAGCTGCACAGTCCAGGTGACATATGCGATCTGAGCCTTTGGATGTGCCTTCATCATCTCATAGAACTTCCGAGGTTTAGGAAAGTTATAGCTAGACCTCTGAGCCAGCTGCTCTAGTGTCCAGTGTGCAGGATATTCCAGATGATGGAAAAAGGGGAAAAGGTACATCTGCTGGGTTGAGCGGACAAAGAAGAAGGAATCTTGGGAAAACAAATTTGTGAGTTTGGCTGCTTTTGCCAATTTATGGATGTTATGGCCGGTGAGATCATTGACATATGAGAGGCAGTTTCTGTTTAGGGATCTTGATAGGTACAACCCTACAGTTCAGGACAAGAAAGGGATGGAGGTTGTTTACTGAGAAGGTCGTGGATGTCAAGGAGTACCTTGTCCCCGAGTTCTGTGCCAACATTTCACACATTCGCAAGGGGACAAAGGTGACCAAGGTACATAACATTAAGGTGAAGTTTGATGAGCACACGCTGAGTACATACCTGGGATTTGAGGACGCGGAGCCAAAGGTCATGCCATGGCTTGCTGAGATCTTAGCACTGGGAACACTACCACCATGGATTACTGCTTGGGTATCCATTCAACGGAGTACATTGAGCTTTGAGGCAAAATGTTGCTAGACCTTTGTGTGTAGCAGGCTTGACCAGAATAAGAACAACTTGGCCATTCCACATACGGTTCCTGTAGATTTTATCATGGTCGTGTACCTGATAAATGTGGGTGCTCTGATGTCGGCCAACATCTCTTTGTTAGTGCAATAGACTAACACGGCTTACCACTGCCCCAGTACCATTACAAAGAACCTCATATATGCAAAGGTAGAGCCAAAGCCATTTGATACAAAGGTAAATCCCAAGAAGCCATTTGAGTGGTACTCGTTGCAGGATCGGACCAACCTAAAAAGAGTGTTCAGCCTTTTACTACTACAGGCCAGCCAATGAGCCGATAGTGGTGGTTTTTAACACAATTGATATTCCATCTACATTAGTTGAGCCATGTACCGGTGCAGTAGCTATGCCGCTGCCTCCATCTTCGGCTCCATCCACAGCGCCTTCCAAAGCTCCTAGGGTAGTCCCTACTCCGGTTCTGAGGCTGGTGCCCATGTCTACAGGCCCACTTTCTGCTTTGTGAGTCTCCCAGAAATTGGAGAATGTCAACAACTAGATGCAGGCAGCTACTTCAAAACTGTCTTAGATATCTAGTATTGTTGCAGAGCAGTCATTCACACAGGCTCCGTAGGATTCTACTGAGCTTGATGAGAAGCTGGGAAAGATTCTGGACAACCAGAAGGTGATCATGGACACTCTGGTACATCATGGTTCAGTTATTGAGGGCTTGACCAATCAGGTCAAAAAGATGAGGTAGTCTCAATCCGGAAAGAAGGCTGTAGACAAGTTACGAGTTGAGGTGACTCGGCTAACTACTGCTGGGGATTTACTATTTGATATGCTTCTTGACCCAGACTAGTACACCCCAGATCCATCAGCACAGGTTGCTCCAGCTGAACAATCTGAGGAGCCATGCCTTGTTGCCGACACTACCGACGTAGTGTGTGCAATGTTTGCCACTCCCAGATATGATTATGATGATATATATTTGGCTAACTCAACATAGGTTGATGGTACTGGGGACACTGAGATGTCCAAGGCTGCTTAGGGAGTTTCTTCGCCCTCTCTCCTTTTACTCTTATTTTTTTAAGCATTGGAAACTATTTTATTTAAAATCTATCTTTAGATATTTATTGCTTTCATTAGCTTGTTCAATTGTTTATTTTTATTTTTGTTTTTGTTAGTAGCTTTTAGTTATGTTAGTAGTTTGCATGTTTCCTGTAGTAGTATAGATAATAAGCCTTTGGTTTTCTTAATGTCACGGTTCTTTCCAAAGGTAGTCTTTTGTGTGAACTGGGTGACTCTTCCCGAGGATGGATGGTGTGACAACCTTCTTAAGGGCATGAGTCCATTTTTTTGTTTAGGTAATAATAATAGAAGTAGTAATGAATAAAAGCCTTAATAGAGTCATTCTAAAAAAAAGAGTTATGCATGCTTCATTTGGCACCAACATACTTAACTGCGTGCTTATGGTTTGAAACAACATTGTTTGAAATAAACTAGCTATAGTTAGTGACTTAGAGACTCTTCGGTGGACTTTTGTAGTCATTGAATGGTTGATCGGACCAAAAATTGATTGTGATTATTGTAGGCTTTAGACTCTATCCTCTTTTACAGTCTAGCTGCATGAGTGGTGAGGTGATTTTTGTTGCTAGTCCAATTATTTGTGTGAATGGTCTAGAACTTGCCCCGAATGTGTTTCAAGATGAAGTTATAGATTTGGTTGGTTTGGAAGATGATTGTAGGCTCCTTCGTCTGCTTGAGCCTTCTATTGCCACCCAATACTTATTATCCCTAGTCAACCCCCTCTGCGCCTTTAGCCTTTCTTAATTGGTAACCATGCTCCAAGCATTTACCTGTTTTGTTGTAATCCTCTCTTGGCACACGGCCCTTCCTTAACACTCTTTTGAAATAAGTAGCTTAAGGAATAAGTTTGGGGAGAGTTGAGGAATTTGAAAGAGGTATCAAGGCACCAAAAAGAGAAAAGAAATGATCTCTGTGAAAATAGAAGGCAAGAAAAGAAAAGCACAAAAAGGAAATGCTAAAAAGAGAATAAAAAGGAAGGTTGATGGAATCAAAAAGAGGCAATTACCTCTAGTTTGAGCATCAAGGGAGAAAAGGAATGAAATAAACAAGAAAGAGTGATGTCAAGTCTCTCTAGATCCCAAGAAACGGAGATGCCTCTAAGAGTTGCTAAATGTGAGCAAAGAAATGAAAATGTGGAGTGCTTAAGGAAGGGTTTAACCTCTTATCCCACGGATGACACATACAAATAAGTGGAACTCAGATCAAATAAAACTGATGGTTAACAGCATCTAATGCAACAACCTCAGTCATACCAGGGAAAGCATAATAATGGACCTGACCTCCCCCTCTAGGATTTTCTCTACCCGCATGTTCTCTACCTCTACCCGGTTGTGCAAGTGAAGTAGCAACAAGAACAATAGCTATAGCCTGAATTCCCTGCGAGGTCCACCCCTTCGATTCCTGAGATAATCCCTCACCATATGCCTTGTGTAATGATACTCGAAACAACTCCTTTGCGGGCGTGGTTGTAGGTATTGAGCTTGCCTCGGACGAATTAAATAACCACTGTAGGAACCCAGTGCAGAAGGTGCACTAGAGGATGGCTGTCCAAAATGAGTACCTTGAGGTCCGTTACTAGCTAGAGCACAACATGTAACCTGAAGTGCAGACTGAACTAGTCGATTGATAACTCCTCTTCAATGACCATTTGTAGCTTAACAATGGGAACCACTAAATCCTCAAAAACCTCGAGGCCTCTTGGTCTCTCTATCTCCGCTCTTCTACCAATTGATACGCTTCAACCTCCTACCAATCTCCAAAACCTAGTGGAATAGAGTCCTTGTCACTAGCTCCCGTTCCATCCCAAATCTGAGGCTATAACCGAGTCCCTCAATAAATCTGTAGATTCTCTCTCTAACAGTGGAAACCAAAGCATGTGCATGACGAGATAACTCGGTAAACCTCATAGCATACTCATTCACGGTCATAGTCCCCTGGTGAATCTTCTCAAACTCGGTGCGCAATGCATACCTTGGGGTTTGTAAGTGGTGCAGCACCAAATGGACTTCTCTCCTCATAAGTTTTCCACCATCAATATGACGGCCCCGTCAGCTGGAAAGTAGTAAGATCTCCCCCGATCAACTCCACTATGCCATAGTATATAGAATACAGTGACACTAGTCTAAGAAACCTTATGCATCCTCATAATACCCATTGTTGCAATGAGGAGGATGATATTTATAGAGCATCTCTAACCTCTCCTGCTCCTCCTCTGATGCAACTGGCCTGACCTTGGGCTGAACTGTAACCACGGGCTGATCGTTATAACACTTGGAGCCAGAACAATGTGAGCCCGCTATTTTGTAGGGTGGGGCAGGAATTTGAGCTCCTCCCCTATCCTGAGAAGTAGATGGTGTAATCGGGATCAACCCTACCCAAGACAAAGTACGAAACTGTAAGGCCCCGTAAAAGTTCATCAAGAATTTAAGTTTTTATACTGCCAATGTAAGCTAATTTGCCACATATTGGATTTTTTGATTGTACAATGCATCGTGGCATAGGTAGACGAATATGTAAAAATGAATATAATGTGGTCCATTATGCTATAGCAGATCTGTTCCGCTGACCACATAATCACCATAGAATGAATCAGAAGTAATTCAAATTTGGAAACCATTTTGTGTCCAATCTGTTGGCCGCATAACCGTTATGATGTCATAAAATTGCATGGCGCAGTTGACCAGACCCAACCAAGAATTTGAAAACCCTTTTGTGGCCATTCTGCTAGCCGCATAATGATTCTGTTGGCCACATAACCATTCTGCTACCCCAAAATGGCTTCACAGAATTGACATACCATTTCGTGGCCATTCTGCTGGCCACGTATATGTTCTTCTACCATGGAATTGTACCACATAATTGACATCGGGGGTTATTTTTGAAAATTTTCTTACCCAACTCCATTTTGATTAGTAGCCTTTGGGGCTCATTCTGAAGCAAAAATCTATTGTTTTAGAGAGAAGTGATAGTATCATGGAGAGATAGGGAGAAGACCTAGTCATTCTAATCATCAATCCTTGCCCCAATCTTGAAGATTCAATGGAAGCCACTCACTAGACCATCATCTACCCGGGTGCGACCTTGTCCTAAAACGAAATTGTTATGGGTTTAATTAGGTTATGGAATCGGAGATAGGCTATGGATGTAACATTAGGTGGTAGTATGTGGGGTTGTTGAACTATTTTGGGTAGTTTCTTGTTGAAATTGGTTGAGGGGAGAGGGGATTACCATTGTAGAGATTTGTAGTCAATTTTGGATAATAGGTGTTTGAACAAATTCCCAAGAGACTTATGTCATGCGAATCCTTCTAATTATTATTAGAGTTTATCTATCTTCCTATAGATGTATATTTCTAGGGGTGTTGGGACGTTGTAGTAACTTAAGTAATGCTCAAGAAAGGTATGTTGTCTAAAACTTCTCTCTTATAATTGAATTCCATGATGTTTCCGTAAGTTTCAAGTATGGTTGGCCCCAGGTTCCTAATTCCTATGTTTCGAGGTGTTCCTAATAAATTCGATTATCCCGAGTAATCAATTTGTCGAAATATGTATGTACTCAAAACATGTTCCAATTACTCCTATCTAATCATGATCTCCTTAGGGAATGTGTTCAAGTATCTTTTATGTGTTAAAGCGTTATAACTTCAATTTATGTTTAAAATGAAAGTCCATTATGCTTAATTTGGAAAGAATACTCATAGCGCCTAATACCCCTAATGCTCATATTTATACTTAAGGCCTTTATTTCAAATTCTCTCATTGTTGATAATATATAAAGATGCTTGAAAGGGAAATAAGTGAGTTGGGGATATAAAGTGTGGCCACCGTGCCATTAATGAAAGTTATACTTGTGGCCAATGGTGCCAATGAGATGAAATGATGTGTGAAAGATTTTAAAATGAGCCTTCAATCAACTATTCCATTTTTACTCTGAAAATAGAATTGCCTAAAGGCTTATGTACTCAAGTCGTGTTAAAATATTGTTGTTTCAACTAATACCTATGATTTGAACCATTGTTTTAGTCGTAAATCACCATGATCTCTTTTATATACATCTCCAATGTGATTTGAGTTCTTACATACCCATAATTTGAAATTGTGTGTTACTTATGATTCCATATGTTGATGTTTATGATGATGATCCTTGAAAGTAAAGAAATGAAAATGTGGAATATGAGATACGACCACCGTTCCATGAATGAAGAATCATATGTGTGGCCAAGAGAACCAATAAAATAATGATGTTGTGAATGGTTGAAAGTATTAATAAAGCTATATATGGTGTGAAAGGTTATGAGGTGAATGTATTTGTATTTATGTTTTCTTTGTATGCAAAACAAAAATGTTTTTGGGAGTATCGTTAGTCACCGAGGAAGGGTAGGTTGAAACAACCTAACCCTAAAACTACACGTGCCGGTGTAGGAGTTATTGAGGGATAAATCCCCATATAGATATGATGAAATTATTTTCCTTAATTGGGATGATATTATTCCCCTTATTTAAGATGAGATAATTGCTAGCAGAGGGTGATGTCTGTTTCACTGCACCGCATGGCACCTATTGAGTTGAAGGGACTACTTTAGGATTTTATTGCTAAGGGTTTTAGCAGGCCCAGTGTGTCCCCTTGGGGTGCACCAATTCTATTTATGAAGAAGAAGGATAGCTCTATAAGGATGTGTATTGATTATAGGCAGCCGAACAAAGTTATTATCAAGAACAAGTACCCACTACCGCATATCAATGATTTATTTGATCACCTTGAGAGTGATAGGGTGTTCTCAAAGATTGATTTGAGATCGGGGTACCATCGGTTGACGATTCGGCCTTCAAATATTTTGAAGACAGCTTTCAGAACCCGCTATGGTCACTATGAGTTTCTCGTGATGTTTTTTGGGCTGACCAATCCCCCAACAGCCTTTATGCACTTGATGAATTATGTATTTTAACCCTCTCTTGATTCCTTTGTTATAGTTCTCATTGATGACATATTGGTTTATTCACGTAGCCAGGAGGATCATGAGCAGCATCTAAGGATCGTGCTCCGGACTTAATTCTCCAAGTGTGATTATTGGCTTGATTCAATTAAATATTTGGGCCATGGGTTGTTTAGTGAGGGGATTAAGGTGCATCCGAAGAATGTGGAGGCACTTCAAAGTTGGCCCAGACCATCTTCTGCTATTAAGATTGGGAGTTTCCTTAGTATCGTCGGGTATTATCGTCTTTTTGTGGAGGGTTTCTCATCCATTGCTGCACCTTTGACTAGATTGACCCATGGGTGCCCAATCCAGGTGGCCCAATTAGTATGAGGAGAACTTTCTGAAGCTTAAGACTATATTTACCATAGCTCCAGTTCTGGTTTTGCCTTCAACATCTGGTTCTTATACAGTTTATTGTGATGCTTTACGGATTTGCATTGGTTGTGTATTGATGTAGGATGGTAGAGTTATTCCATATGCTTCACGTTAGTTGAATCCCCATGAGAAGAACTACCCTATACATGATTTGGAGTTGGCAGCCATTATTCACGCATTGAAGATTTTGAGGCAGTATCTCTATGGCATGTCTTATAAGGTGTTCACATATCACAGGAGTCTACATCGCTTGTTCAAGCAAAAGGATCTGAACTTAAGGCAATGGAGGTGGTTAGAACTATTAAAGGACTATGATATCACCATTTAACATCCGGGGAAGGACAATTTGGGGGCCGATACTTTGAGTAGGAAGGTTGAGAGCATGGGAAGTCTTGCTTATTCCAGTATGGGAGAGAACGTTAGCATTGGATGTTAAGGCTTTGGCCAATCGGTTGGATATTTTGGAGCCCAGTAGGTTCTTGCTTGCATGGTTTCACTGTCTTTATTGTTTGAGTGTGTCAATATGATGATCCCTAATTGCTTGTCCTAAAGGACATGGTGCAACACGGTGATGCCGAGGAAGTTACTATTGGACATGATACAGGGTTGGTTCTTTGTGCCGAATGTGGATGGGATGTGATATTTGAAACTTTTGGAGGCCCATAGTTCACAGTATTCCATTCATCCGGGTGCCACAAAGTTCACAGTAGACTTCTACGGACCTTAAGGAAATTTGAAGTAGTATGGGTCATTGTGGACAGACTGACCAATTCTTTACACTTCATTCCGGTCATGATATATACTCTTCAAAAAGGTTGGATCACATTTTTAAAATGTTCGGCTTCATGGTGTGCCCATATTTATTTTCTCAGATTGAGGCACTCAGTTCACATCGTAATTTTGTAGAGCAGAGCAATGAGAGTTGGGCATATAGGAGAGTTGAGCATAACATTTCATCCCTAGACAGACGGGTAGTCCGAGCACACTATTCAGATCTTGGAGGACATGTTATGTACCTGTGTCATTGACTTTGGAGGTTCATGGGATCTGTTTCTTCCATTAATAGAGTTCACCTACCACAACAACTATCAGTTGAGTATCCAGATGGATCCTTATGAGGCCTAATAAAGGAGGCGATGTCGTTCACCGGTTGGTTGGTTTGTGCCTGGAGAGGCTAGGCTCTAAGGAATTGACCTGATCCATGATGCTTCGGAGAAGGTGAAGTTGATTTAGGAGTGGCTTCGTATAGCTAAATACAGGCAGAAGAGTTATGATGACATGAAGGCTCGTAATGTTGCATATAATGTGGGGGAGAAGGTTTTTCTTAGAGTTTCACCAATGAAGGGTGTGATGAGATTCGGGAATAAGTACAAGTTGAGCCCTAGGTATATTGGTCCTTCGGAGGTTCTTGAGAGAGTGGGAGAGGTGGCCTACAGACTTTCCTTGACACCTAATTTATAAGAGGTTCACTCATTATTTCATGTTTCGATGCTCTGGAAGTATTATGGCGATGGGTCACATATTTTGGACTTCACTACGGTACAGTTCAATAGGGATTTGACTTACGATTTGGAGTTGGTGGCTATTTTGGATCGGCAGGTTTGGTAGTTGAAGTCAAAGAATATAGCGTCTGTTTAGGTGTATTAGAGAGGTCAGCTAGTGTAGGAGGCTACTTAAGAGAGTGAGCAGGAGAGGCATAGCAGATATCCTCACCTTTTTTAGACTCCAGGTACGATGCTAGACTCGTTCGAGGATGAACACTTGTTTAAGAGGGGGAGAATATAATGGCCTGGCCTGGCATTTTGAGTACTTTAGAACAGGTTCCCCTATTTGGTGCTTTAGGTCTGTGTTTTTTAGATTTCGTGACTTGCTAGGTGGTTGGTTTGGCTTCGGTGATGTTTAACAGTGAATTGGAACACTTAGTCCCAAGGTTGGAAGCTTAAGTTGAAAGAGTTTACCAGAGTTTGACCTTTGCATAAATAACTCCGGAATGGGTTTTTGATGGGTCCAATAGCTTCGTATGGTAAATTTGGACTCAGTCCTATGTCCGGATGTTGATTTAGAGGTCCGTATGTTGATTTGGTGTCGTTTGGCGAAAGTTTGAAAATGGAATGTTTGGAAGGTTAATAGGTTTGATCGAGAGTTGAATCTGATGATATCAGGTTAGGATAGGTCTGTTGTGTCATTTGGGACCTACATGTAAAATTTGAGGTTCTTCAGAGTTGATTTGATATGGTTTGGCATGGGTTTTAAAAGATGAAAGTTCATTAGTTCATTAGGCTTAAATTGAGGTGTGATTTGAAGTTTAGATGTTGTTTTATTTTATTTGAGGCCCCAAGAAGGTTCTTATTAATTTGTATGTTTGGATGGGTTCTCGAGGGCCTCGGGGGGTATTTTAGATAGAGCTCGGGCCATTTAGGGACTTGGTATTATTGCCGAAGCTTTTGACTTAGGGCGCTTTTGCACCTGCACTGGGATTGGCCGCAGATACAGAGACACAAGTTTTTTGCTTTGCCATTGGTAGAATTACGCGGAAGCGGATGCGCTTCTATGGGGAGGGGTCCACAGAAGCGGAGTTTGACTGAAGCAGCACGGACCGTAGATGCGGAAGGGCTCCACAGGTGCGGGAGTATGTCCGCAGAAGCGGTAGGTCTGGATATAAGTGGAGTCCACATGTGCGTGATTTTGGCCGAAAATACAATATTGCAGGTGCGTTGTTATGGATCATAGATGCAATTTTGCCGGTAGACTCTATAATATCGAGGGTTTGAGTGTTTTTCTCATTTTTATTTTTGCGGAGCTCGGTCCAAGGCGATCTCTAGAGTGCTTTACCTAATTGAAGAGCTATTTGAAATTTAATCACTTTTGGGTTTTTGGACTATGCTATTTGAGATTGAGATTTCATGTTTTGAGAGACGATTTGTGGTTGGGATTTGATGAATTTGGTATGGTTGGACTCTTAATCGAATGGGTATTTGGAATTTATGAGTTTGTTCGGGTTCCGAGGCCCGAGCACGGGGTTGACTTTTTGGGTTGACTTTTTGACTTTGTTTAATGATCTTAGCTTTATTATTTGGAATCAATTCCTATGGCTTTTATTGGTTATATTATGTTAATTTAGATAGATTCGAGTCGTCTAGAAGTTGAGTCACGCGGGATGGGCTTGTTACCGGAATGATTTTGCTTGATTGAGGTACGTATCTTACCAAAACATGGTTGAGGCACTAGCTGTCTGAGTTATTTGTGATATCTAAGTGCTATGGGTGGTGCACATGTGCGTGGCTGAGCCCACGTGCATCCACCGGGGTGTTTATCCATGCTCGGAGTAGTGCTTAGGTAACGAAATTCCTTGAATAGATTGTCAAGATATATGTTATGATGTTTCTCATATTTGTACCATGTTGTGACCTAATTGAGCCATATTTGATGTTACATAGAGGCCGGTCTCATGATTTAACTTGATAATTTTTGTTTTTGTGATGGAATTGCTAATTTGAGTTATCATAGCACAGTTTTCACCTAGATACACCATACCATGTCATTTATATCAATCTAGGAGTATAATGTTTGATATTCATTGATCATGTACATGTAATCTTGTATATATATTTTTCGGTGTGATATGATCTGGACTGATAGCCCGCGACCAAACTAGGCGGGTTGAGATATTGAGCTTGTGACTATGCCTGGTGGACTGTAATTATTGGCAAGTGAGTTATTTGTGGAGCATATCTAGCCTTTGTGTGAGATGTCAGTGCTAATACTCCTACCGTTAAGTCAGTACCGGTGGTGAGATATTTCCCATATGTGTTCCAGTAGACCTATGAAGCATGATGCTCGATAAGGATATTGATTTTGGTATTGACTTGGTGTCGGGCACTCAGCCCATTTCTATTCCACCATATCGTATGACAAGGACAAGAGGGGTTGCTGTGATGGCAAGCAACCTCCACTTCCAACCAAGAGGTTGTGAGTTCGAGTCACCCCAAGAGCAAGGTGGGGAGTTCTTGGAGGAAAGGATGCCGAGGGTTTATTGGAAACAGCCTCTCTACCTCATGGTAGGGGTAAGGTCTGTGCACACACTACCCTCCCCAGACCCCACTAGTGGGATTATAGGGTTGTTGTTGTTATTGTTGCTTATCGTATGACACCAACAAAATCTATATAATTATATAAAGTAGGGACATGAAAGTCTGATGTGGCACTTCTAATATGTTAGGATTTATATTTATCTATTTTCATAGAGTTTTGCCTTTTTAAATGAAAGAAAAGTGCAAAAGTTAAAAAAAAAACATACCTGTCTTTTCATATTCCTTCTGTTTTTAAAACTTATAAATCCTTTCCGAAACGTCTCTTTACTTCCCCCTCCCAGGTAAACTCCTCATTCTTTCCGCTCCACATAATAACGTCTTCCTCTCCTCTTCTTCCTTCCGTTCGCCAGTCGTCTTTGCTCTTCAATATTTTGTTTGCCTTAAATATTTTTTTCTGTTATTCTTTCCCATAAGTTTCAACTAACATTCATAGCCTTTTTCTTAATCTATAGTTACCACATCTCCAAAACTAACAAGCTTTCTCTGAAGAATCACATGTAAACAGTTTTCGTTAGTTAATGATTGACGAATATTTGCTTCACTTTTTTCGCATTGTAGAATTTGATGTTATGTTGACAAAAGTTACCATTTTTCTCTAGCAGTATGTATTTGTGTATTTTGAGATTTGTGTGGAAGGACTAAAAGATTATCATGTGAAAATGCATCCCTGTATTGTTCCTCAGATATCAAGTTTCACTCTTTACACTATTTTTATTCTGTTTGCGATTAAATCACCTTTCATTTTTGTGTATTTTTCAGTTCCACCTGTCTTTTTGAATTACATATCATGACAGAAGTTAAAAAGCGTCAACGTGAGTCTATTAGTCACCAAAATTTTGCTCCTGGAAAAGCCAAAACATGCAAGGTACCTACTCTTTCTCATAAAACGAGAATTTAGGCGGCTTAAGAAATCATACTATTAATTTTTTATTTCCTCCTTTTTTGTTTTTTTTGGCTTGGATTTCTTCTTTGTTCTTTTTTTATGCTAGGATTTTTTTCTCTTTGTTTCATTGTGTTTTGGGCGTTGGTGTGATGTTTTCAAAGCACAGAGATGCCGAAAAGGAAGTAATTGTTTCGTTTAGACAGAATTAATTGGTTGAAAATTAATTTAGTCTGACTAGGGGCTGAGATTTAATGCCAACGTTAAAATGGTAGATTGTGTTTAGACACCATTTACCCCGGATAAATTCATTTCATTAGAGTGAACTCATATGTTAAATAAGAAGTTTGCATACTGGTTCATCTAAATAATTTGACACAAATAACTTTGAGTTGAATAGATACCATTAAATTTGAATTTACCCAGATAGACATGAAGTTGAGATTCGTTCAACTATATTTTCAAATTTTCTTTTAGGATAGTTTCAAAAAACATTTTTGTAATAAGTAAAGAGTTTACTCGGTGTTGCGTCAATTCCTATTATTACTTCATGTGATAGCGTTCTTTGTGTCTTCCTTCCAATGTTTGCGCATTTAAAGAGCTAAATAATTCTGACACAATCTAATCATGGATAACTAAGATTTGTCAATTAGTTAGTAAATTAAATCTATGACCACTTTTCACTATATATTTCCTTATAAATCTTTATTTAGGTTTGAAATACTCTTGAAAGTACAAGAAGAGAATATATATCACCTTTTCCCCTCTTCTTCATCTTATGTTGCTGAGTATTCTTCTTTTCTCCCACTCGCCAAAGAGGATTTATCTTTGTTTCTGTTGTTACTCTCAATTCTCAATGTGAATCTCTTCTTTATAATTTTAGAATATAGTTCTTCGCCTTCATGTTTAGAAACCATATGAAGTTTAATTTTGGAAACCATAGGAAGTTGAAGGTGGGACTTCTGCAACTTCACTATCAATTGAGCTAATTTACTCAGATATCTAAAAACTACAAAAAAGAGACTAACTACTTGATTGTATGATGGGAGTTTGCAGGAATTGATGAGATCTCAATGTGTATGAATGATAAATAATTAATCATTATCCAGGAAACTGATCCAATGAGTGTAGTGCATTATCCGGGCAATTGATCCAGTGAGTGTAGCGAGCAAACTAACAAATATTTGGCCAGCACACATAATCTTATGAGTTGTGGATCACCCAAATTAAGAACCAGAGAAAGAGGAACTAAAGAAAGAAGATGGCAAGAAAGAAAGAAGAGGATAAGGAGGAGCACAAGAAAGTAAAAGCACGAAAGAGGGAGGAATTAAAAGGAGCCTTAAAGTAAAGAGGACGCTAAGAAAGAGAAATCCAAAAAAAAGAAAGGCAAAATTACAACCAATTATGCCACTTTCAATTTCATTCTCACAAATCAATCTAATCTAACTTTTGTAGGAACAGTACCAACCCATTTTTTATCATCTAAAACAGCTTCTGTTCATGCTAAAGCAGAGGTATAGAATAGTGAAGCCATATTAGCCGAGGTGAATAAGCACCAGCAATAACAACACATGCACCAATGGCCTGATATGACAATAAATTATGAACAAATTAGTTTAGCTAGAGAACTCTCTACTCTCCATACGTAAAAAAAAATCGTACAATCTCCCTTCTCTTCCATTTTTCTATTTCATTTTATTGCAAGAAGACAATAACTAGATTTATTATTCTTTATAATTTTTTTCTCTTTATTCTTTCTCTACCATTTGTAAATTTGTGCATACTTTCTCAAATAAGTGTTTCCTTCTAAAGCCTCAAAGCCTTTTCATTTCTGTAGAACGATATATGTTTTATAACTTCTAATTTTTATATTGATTTACAATACTTATGTTTCTTAAATATAATGTTATAATTCAAAGTATTTTATTTTATTTACAACCGTGCGAAACAAGGATAAATTTACTAGTTAAATGAGTAAAAGGAACAACTTCAGGAGTAGGTTGATAAGTGTTTCATCCGACCCAGTGTCTCACCTTGGGGTGCTCCAGTTGTATTTGTGAAGACGAAAGATGTCTCTATGAGGATGTGTATTGACTATAGGCAGCTGGACGAATTTACAATCAAGAAAAGGTACCCACTACCACTCATTCATGACTTATTTGACCAGCAGGGTACTAGAATGTTCTCAAAGATTGATTTGAGGTCATGGTATCATCAGTATTCATGAATCAAAATTCCCAATGATAGCTTTCAGGATTCAGTATAGTCAGTACCAGTTTCTAGTGATGTCATTTGGGCTAACTAATGCCACAATAACATTTATGCACATCATCTGTTCATTGACGATATTTTGGTGTATTATCGCAGTCGGGAGGACCATGAGCATAACTTGAGGATCATGCTCCAAACAATAAGAGAGAAAACGTTATATGCAAAATTCTCCAAATGTGAGTTTTGTCTTGATTCGGTGCCATTTTTGGGTCCCATGGTGTCTAATGAGGGGATCGAGGTAGATCCGAAGAAGATTGAGGCAGTTTAGAGTTGATCCAGACCGTCTTTAGTTATTGAGATCCGTAGCTTCCTTAGTTTGGCCGGATATTATCATCATTTTGTATAGGGATTCTCATCAATTGATGCACCTTTGACTAGATTATCCTAGAAGGGTTCTCCTTTCAGATGGTCCGACAAGTGTGAGGTGAATGTTTGGAAGTTCAAGACTGCATTGACTACGGCCCCAGCGCTGGTGTTGCCTAAAGGTTTCGGGTATTACACTTTGTATTGTGATACATCACGTATTGGGCTTGGCGCGGTGTTGATGCAAGATGGTAGTGTGATTGCTTACGCATCTCGACAATTGAAGGTTCATAAGAAGTATTACCTTATGCATGACTTAGAATTGGTATCTATTGTTCACGCATTGAAGATTTGGAGGCAATATCTATACGGTGTTCCATGTGAGGTCTATACTGACCATTAGAGTCTCTAGTATCTGTTCAACCGGAAGAACCTTAATTTGGAGCAACGAAGATGGTTACAGTTGCTGAAAGACTATGAGATCACCATTTTGTAACTCCAATGCTAATGGCTTCTCCGTTGCTGGTAGATATGTTAAACTGCCCAAGCTCTACGCCTGTCGACTCAAGGCATCGGCCACCATATTGGCCTTTCTAGGATGATATAGAATGGTGATATCATAGTCCTTAGGCAACTCTAACCACCTCTGTTGCTGCAAGTTAAGATCCTTCTATTTGAACAAATGCTGGAGACTATGGTGATCGATATAGACCTCAGAAGGGACACCGTACAAATAGTGCCGCCAAATCTTTAAGGCATGAACAATTGCTCATAATTCCAAGTCATGGAAAGAATAATTCTTCTCATGCACCTTCATCTGTCTAGATAGGCAATCACCCTACCATATTGGAGCAACACCGCAACGAGGCAAACACGTGATGCATCGCAATACAGAGTGTAAGACCCTGAACCCGTAGGTAATACCAACACTAGGGTTGTAGTTAGAGCAGTCTTGAGCTTTTGAAAGCTCTCCAACACTCCTCGGTCCATCTGAATGGAGCACCCTCTGAACGTGCAACAATAGATGAGAAACCCTCTACGAAGTGACGGTAATACCCTGTCAAACCAAGAAAACTCTAGACCTCAGAGGCTGAAGACGGTCTCGGCCAACTCTACACTGCTTCAATCTTCTTTGAGTCTACCTTGATCCCCTCACTCGACACCACATAACCCAAAAACACCACCAAGTCAAGCCAGAATTGTCACTTTGAAAATTTTGCATACAACTTCTTTTCTCTCAAGGTTTGAAGCACAATCCTCAAATGCTGCTCATGAACCTCCCGGTAGTACATCAGGATGTCATCAATAAACACAATGAGGAATGAGCCAAGATAGGTCTGAAATACATTGTTCATCAAGTGCATGCATGGTGATGATGCGTTGGTCAGTCAATAAACACAATGAGGAACTCGTAATGACCATACCGAGTCTTGAAAGCAGTCTTTGAAATATCCGGATCCCAAATTTTCAACGGATGATAGCCTGACCGCAAATCAATCTTTGAAAATACTCTGGCACCCCGTAGCTGATCAAATGGGTCATCAATGTGTGGCAATAGATACATGTTCTTTACTCTAATCTTGTTCAATTGCCGATAATAAGTACATATGCGCATTGAAATGTCCTTCATCTTCAAAAACAAGACCGGAGCACCCCAAGGTGACACACTAGGCCGAATGAAACCCTTATCAAGGAACTCTTGCAATTGCTCTTTTAACTCCTTCACCTTTGCTAAGGACATACGATATGGTGGAATAGAAATGGGTTGAGTTCCCGACAACTAGTCCATGCAAAACTCGATATCCCAATCGGGCAACATGCCTAAAAGATCTGACAGAAATACATCTGGATAGTCTCTTACTACCGGGACTGACTCAAAGGTAGGAGTATCAACACTGACATCTCTCACAAAGTATAGATATGCATCACACCCCTTCCCAACAATCCGATGTGACTTAAGTAAAGACACCACCTTATTAGGCACATAATCTAAAGTACCCCTACACTCCAACCACAACAAACATGGCATAGCCAATGTCACCGTATTTGCGTGACAATCAAGAATAGCATGATAGGGTGACAACCAATCAATACCCAAAATAACATCAAAGTCTACCATATTGAGCAACAATATATCAACTCTGGTCTCAAACCTGCCAATAACAACTAAAAACGACTGATACACATAGTCATAAACAATGGAATCTCCTACATGCTTGGACATATAGATAGGTGAACTCAAAGAATCACTGGATATACACAAATACAAAGCAAAGTAAGATGACACATATGAATAAGTGGAGACTGGATCAAAAAAGGCTAATGCATCTCTATGACAAATCGGAACAATACCTCTGATAACTGAGTCTGATGCAACGGCCTCGGTCCTACTCGGGAGAGCATAACATCTGTCTTGGCCTCCCCAACTAGGGTGATCCCTACACACCTGACCTCCACCCGTAGCTGGCTGAGCAGGTGGAGTAGCAACTGGTGCGGTAGCCATGGGGACCCTGTGGAATAAGTGGATCTTGAGTAGTATGTGGAGGTGCACACATATTAAGTCTAGGACAGTCCCTTACCAAATGACGAGTATCATCACATTCAAAACAATCTCTTGGAGGAAATGGCTGCTGAAACTAGCTCGGGCCTAGTCGGCTGGACTGACCGGTGAAAGCACCCCGTGCTAGAGGTGCACTAGATAGTGGCAGTGTATAATGGCAACCTGAGACCTGGGAGTAGCCGGAATACCACTGGAAGATGGAAGTGCTGAATGAACTGGACGACTCACATAGCCTCTAACATGATGGGCTGCAATTGGGGCACCGGCACCACAGTATCTACTAGACTCTCAAGGCCTATTGGCCTCCATATCCTCTCTCTCCCGGCCCTACAAATCCTCCAATCTCCTTGTGATCTCTACCACCTGCTGGTATGGAGTATCAGTCTCCAACGCTCGATCCATACCGAATCTAATACCATAGTTGAGCCCCTTGATAAATCGATGGACTCAATCTCTAATTGTGGAAACCAAGGCAGGTGCATACCTAGACAACTCATTGAACTTGAGAGCATATTGTGATATGATCATAGCACCCTGGCACAACTGCTCAAAATCCGCGCGCCATGCATCTAAAAGGTTGTGGGGAACAAACTCTCTTAGGAACATCTCTAAAAATGGAGCCCATGTGAGTGAAGCTGCATCGGCGGGGCTAGCTTCCTCCAAATCTAGCCACCACTGGTAAATTGTTCCCGATAGCTGTAAAGTAGTGAAAGCAGCCCGGCTCGTGTCCATTATACCCATGGTACGAAGAATTCGGTGGCACTTCTCCAGATTACCCTGTGTGTCCTCTATAACTAGGCCATTGAAAGTAGGAGGATGGTACTTCTTATACCACTCGAGTCTGAGCTCCTCCTCCTCATATGTTGTTGCCCTAACCTCAGGCTGAACTGGGACAACCGGATGCACTGGTTTAAACTATGGTACCTGCTCAACATGGAATCCCCACTTTGGGGTACGGGCCACGGGAGTCTGTGCTCCTCCCCCAGCCTGAGATGTTCCCGGTGCAAGTCGAATCAACCCCGCTTGAGCTAGAGTACCAAATATGCTCAGTTCTGGGCGAGCGTCTCCTGAAGTGTAGGGGTACTAACAGGCGCCGAAAGTGCCTACCTCCCAACTGGATCTACGGGAAGGTGCTCTGGCTGCACTACATGCCCTTTATCGTCCTTTCCCCGGCCCCAGCCCCAGCCTCTCACGACTCTAGCAGGGGGCAGGTATCTGATCATCGGATCCAGCGGTGCGTCTCCTCACCATCTGTGAGAGAATAGAAAGACATAGATGTGAGATTTCCTAATAGTTCCATAGCCTCTCGAAGATAAGTACACAAGCGTTTGTACGGATCCGTGAGACTCTACAAAACCTGCTTGTGACTCGTAACACCTATGAATCTAGGGCTCTGATACCAACTTGTCGCTATACCAATTTCCCTCCGTACGATGTCCTGATTTCACCTATTCTCTAAGAGTAGGTAAGCCTAACATTCATGTAGAATTTAACTGAGAAAATGATAAAAACATTCAAATAACTCAACAACTAGAATACAAGTGCACCGCAACTCAACAGAAGAATACTCCCAAAATCCAGTGATACCAAGTCACAAGCTCTACAAGAGTATATTGAACATCCTTATACAACAATATCTATAAAGTGGGAAACTGAAATAGAACTAGATAGAGGGTGACTCTGAGGCACGCGGACGCCAGCATGTATACCTTGAAGTCTCCAAATCCAAACTCTACTCACTGGTGCCTAGGCTGGTAAGAGGTACATGGATCTGCAGAAAAAGATGTGTAGAAGCGTAGCATGAGTACACCACAATGGTACCCAGTGAGTCCCAAGCCTAACCTCGATAAAGTAGTGACGAGGTCGGGTAAAGACCCTACTGGAATAAATAAGAAAATTGAACAGGTATATGACAGTGTGATAATGATAAACAATGGAAATGAAACAATGAAGAAAATATACCAATAATAGCTACGCTAAACTAAGGCAATCAAGGAATCACAGAAGAAAACAAGGAATAATATGCCAAGGACACAAAGCAACCAAAGCACAAGTGATGTAATAGAAAGGTATGAACAAGAATCACTACCGAGGTACCGCCACATAGTCTCATATCACAAAAAAAACTTAATCTTTCCTTAAATCATCGCGGGAGTATTTAGTTTTGAAAATAATTTTTCCCTAAATAGCTTCCCGCGTTTTAGCCCACCTTATCACACCATGTGGCTTCAAGTAGTTCCCCTGCTAGAAACACGCATATCAAGCACACCTTATCTCACCACATGTGTTTCGACCCTAATCATAATACCACCATATTCGTATCAGTATTACAACATATCAAAAATTATACCTCAAGTGCCCAATATCATAATTGCCAAAGATGTCAACAATAATAGTGTTTCCGCAATAAATAACCTATGGCTAAACCACTATATGCACAGGAGTCTCAACAATAGCGACCGAAACCGAATAACTCCACAAGAATGGTATTTCAACAATTTACAAAGTTACCTCAATGTGAACTAGGGCCTTTATAACTCAATACCAAATTCAACAAGATATTCCAAGGAATAGCGACTTTAAGTAAGGGGCTCATCGGTTAAATAATGAACAAGGAATAGAGAGGACAATAACTTCAACTAAACATGTGAAGATAATTAGCAAGTGTTAAGACAAGTATTAACGATTACAAGTAAAGCATGAATATAACATACTATGGAACTCAATTAAAGGCATGAACGGAAACTACATAGCTAAAATTGGTCAATTAATATATTTAGCCAGTGTACACATTCGTCACTTTGCGTACACGGCTTCCATAGATCACAATTCACACAAAACAACACCAATCCTATGGGGTAATCCCCCCCTCCCCC
>AWOL01S0021759.1:2492-39088 GCA_000715115.1 Nicotiana otophora | reverse complement strand
GAATCACACCAACCAGTCCCAAAACATAACACATAACTACTCGAGGTCTCAAATCACACCAAATAACATCAAAACTACAAATCACACCTTGATTCAAGCCTAATAAACTAATCAACCTTCCAACTTCCAAAACTCATGTCGAACCACGTCTAACCTACTCGGAATGACCTCAAATTTTGTACACAAGTTCAAAATGACATAAATAACTTATTCCAACTTCCGAAACATACTCGATGACATCAAAGTCAACTCCTGGTCAAACCTATGAACTTTTCAAACCTTCAAACTTCCAACTTTCGCCAAAAAGAGCCAAATCAACTTAGGAACCTCCAAATCCAATTATGGACATACGCATAAGTCGAAAATCACCATACAAACCTATTGAAAACATCAAAACACGATTCCAAGGTCGTTTACATGAAAGACAAACCTTGTTCAACTCTTACAACTTAAACTTCCATAAATGGCACTAAGTATTCCAAATTACACCTGAACCTTTTCGAAGCTAAACAAGCAACCCGCAAGTCATAAAATAATAAATACACAAACGAGAAACATAATATAGAGGAACAGGACTCTAATACACAAAACGACGGCCTGATCATTAAAAAAAGTTTGCTTCAACAAATTCTTGATTTAACGATTTCTCTACTCGTAGAACTAATCAATACTAAGGTAAAACATACATAATTCTTGTAACTGTGAGGTATTTTGTTTACTTTAGGAGAAATAAAATGGAAGATATGTGTTATATTTATATTATATAGTTCAAATCGGGAAAGAATTAATACAAGAAAAAATCTTAATTGAATTCATACTCCTAAATATTTAGGACTTCTTACATAGTTCAAATAAGGAAAGATTTAAATCTCAAAATATAAGTTAGTTTTAAAGTCCTAAATATAAAATAACTAAGTTTTAATTTTGTTTGATAAAGTTTATTTTTTGAAGGGCAAAAAGATATTGTTCGATTTATTTACTTGCTGCTATAAGTCCTTCTATTTGATTTAGTAACAATATATTTTCTTCTTAAAGTTATTGTGTGGAACATATTGAAATTGTCTGCAAGATTCTTATTTTTCATATTTATGCAGACTAAGAGCTTCTTAGTTTACCGAACTTATCTATATTATATTAAAAATGGGAAGCCCTTAAGTCAAAAGTTAAATTACCAGAATACCTTTTTAAATAATTTAAATGCTTTACATATAAAACAATTGCACAAAAATATTAAATTTACTTGAAAATATATGATCCTTCATATTAGTATCTAATGTTCAAACTAATTTCTAACTAACACGTGCCTATTGTTTACTTTATTTTCAATCATTTTTCCATTTCAAAAAAGAATAAAAAATTTATGGTGCCTTTTGAAAATTAGAACATAAAACTATATCTTCAAAAGCCTTACAAATTTCACGACCTAGAATTTCAGAAATGCTCTGTTATGCAACAATTTTTCTTCAACCCAAAAAAGTTCGTACCTCGGCCAGCAAGCTCGCCGCAAAAATGTTTAACAACTATCAAATTTATTAGCCTACCTCGGCATCACAAAACCCCTAATTTTAGTTAAAATTTTACGTGGCCTTACATCTTACCCGGCTCAGGACATTTGTCCTCGAATGAGGGTAAAAATCCGCCATTAGCATCCAATGTGACCCAATTGTTACTTCATATACCAGCAGTTCCAAATTTTGACTAACTCTCTAAATTTCCAAAACTTTCGCCGGAGTGTCCCCTGTAATTGGTTCTACCCACCTGCAAGAGAATCCCAAAACCAGTCCTAATAGCACAACAATAACATTCCGATGTAAAATAACATGGAAACAACACCGGCCACAATGCCATAAATATTACATTACCAAGAAGGAGTATCCTTCAGATAAGCTGTTCAGGGGAAACATCATTTGTAGAAAGTTATCTTTTAACATCATAGACACAACTACATAGCTATTCAAACAAATGAAGATACTTTTTCTTCATCTCTTCCTCGGCTTCCCAGGTGGCCACTTACCTGTGGGTTTCATCATTACACTTTCACGGAGGCACCTAGGAAGTGGCCTATCAAGAGCCACCTTGATAGGTCAGGTGGCTCTTTGTTTCTCAGCTTTCACACTTACCTATCAAGAATGGCAACTGGAATCTCTTCATAAGTCAATTCCTCATTAACCTCTATAATCTCAACCGGAACAATGAGCGACGGATCTCTAACCACCTTCTTTAACATGGATACATGAAACACCGAGTGCACTAAAGAGATATCTGGAGGTAGTTCTAGCTTGTAAGGCACCTGACCAATCTTCTGAATGATTCTGTACTGTCTGACATACCTCAGACTCAATTTTCCTATCTTACCAAATGGTTTAACCCCCTTCATGGGGGAAACCTTCAAGAAGACCCAATCATCCTCTTGGAACTCCAAAACCATATGACGTACATCCAAATAGGACTCTTGACGACCCTTGAGAAAAAGCCATGGCATTATATTTGTGAATTCCCTCCTTCAATTGTACCAGCAATGGACTATCATATTCCTTCTCCTTAACTTCCACAACAAGCGATGATTCACCCCTATTTTCCACAATAACCATTCCTTCACTAGTGCCCGTAAACGAACCCCCATACTAGCTAACCGATGAACTTCCTTGGGGCCTTAGGTGAAATATTACGGGGCCGTACACGATGTAAGCTGTGTGGATATGATCAAGACAATTTCTCTAAGACCATGACTAGATTGTGCACAATGACATCTAAGCTATAAATCTGTGGTGGTTCAAACATCCTTTCACAAATCAATGCCCATGGGATATTGAATGTTCCTATTAATAATGCCTTGAGGATCGAACAGAATACTACCAGGTGCTCAAAAAGAAAAAGTGCAAATCATCTGCAGAATGTCTTCGAGAAAGGTATGAAAAAGGCGACCCATCAGTTGTCTCGCTCAGCCACCAAGGTAAGTATGAATAACTATTCCGCTATAACCCTCAGGAATGGCCAAAATTGCTATAGAATAATAACGAGCTAATAACCTCTGGTTGGGATGATGACGAGGCAACCGCTATCCCAACAATCCTAATTTACTAATGTATAGCCTTGTTAGAGCCGTCTATACCCATGATTTTCCACCTATTGAACATTTCATTAAAGATGGTGCAGATCATGCCCCAAAGATCCCCAAAAAGAATGTTGTTTTGCCCTCACGAGAAAAGCCACCTTCTAATGACATTGAAGCAACAATCAATTGGCAGTCTGAAAATTCTATTTCTCAAAATAGAATCCTGTAACACCCCCATCTTGGGAGGTGCGACCGGCACACGATGCCCGAAGGCCCATGCGAACCAACGTCAGTTCTTACATTCTTTTTATCCATAAAATCTGGCCATTAAGGACTCCAAATATTAGTATTATAATTAACATGTGAATAACTATTTAGCAAGATAAACACTTGCATTTAATACATGATTATCACTGTCACTAGCACAATCATACGCAGCCATAACATGCAATCAAATACTAACACTAGCCTGCAACCCTCTAAGAGAATCAAAAGAAATATATATATTACACCACTTTCTCGGGACAGGGCTCCACCGTACCCAAAATGTTCATGACATCTGCTTCAGTACCTATTGACTATTGAACATCTACTCCGACGGAGTGGAGAGAAAGAGCCTATCAACTGGAACACCACCTTATTAGGGATCCCCCGGGTCTATTTGCACCTATGGTCATGAACACAACGCCCAAAATAAAATGGTGTCAGTACGAAAAATGTACTGAGTATTTAAAGATAACAAAGCATATAGATAAGATTCATAGTATAGGAAACATGATCTCATGGTCTCAACCTGGGTACCGAGGACAACCATTGGGGGGCATGAACAATAGAAGCCATACCATATAATGATGCAATGATACAAAGGAGTAGGCCACTTACTGAATCTTTGCATTAAATACAATATATATTTATTTAGCCCTTCATTGGGTCATCTTACTTTACAACGTACCTGGCCTCGCACAGGACTCGGTAAGATTAATTTCCTTTATCACATCATAACCGGCCTCATAAGGTCTCGGTCATGCCCCGCCATGTAAGGGATCGATCGTACCCGGCAACGCAAAGGCTCAGTAATGTCATAGAGAGCTCGGTCGTACCCGATCACACAAGGTCTCGATTATACTAGACCATGTAAGGGCTCGTTAGCATTTCACATCGTACCCAATTGATCAGTGGCTGCACAATAGGTGTCGTACATGACTTTCTATAGTGCAACTCACTAAACATAGATACATGTTCATATGTGGTGATTTGCAGAATCAACTCTAAGAGATATTAAGTTTAACCCTAAAATGAACCATGCTTCCCGATCATAGGATCCCAACTTGGAACAATTTAAACATTAATAGGAATGCTACCAGCAAGAATATACAAGGATGGAACAATATTATTTAGAGGGGCATAGAACCACAAAATCTTACAGTGTAGGAATTACATAGAAGGAGGAGAAACTTACGCTAACACATGCCAAGAAACAAAGTCACCCTACATACCTTGTTAAATCACTAGCTACGCTTCTAGGATGATCAGCCCTGCCTTCAATGAGTCCCCAAAATCGATGCAACTAGATAAAAACTATTACAACGATGATTGCAGGCTTTTTCACGCAAAATTTTTTAGATTCAAACTCATCTTCGACTTTTCCTTTAATCATTTGGAAATTCAAAAGGGAAATTAAGAGTATTTTTGGATAACAAGTGTTGGTGATACTTCTAGAAGATGAGAGGGAATGAGCCTTACCACCTTTTCATACCAACTTAGAAATCTCCATCGGGTTCTCATGCAAAATGGGCCACCCCTCACTGGTTACGACACCAGGTGGGACACCTGGCGCAAGCTTGTATAATCATGTAATCCCCCTTCCCTTCACATATGTCGCTGGCTGACTGGCCATGTTTGAGACCAAACTTACTAAGGTTTATTTTGATGTGAGGTGTAACATCATCTCCCCTTTTGGCATAGTCGTCCTCGAATGTTGGATCACAACCCATCATGATTACCTTTCGTGTCCCATGTCACTTCTTCCTTACTATTATTCTTACAAAGCACTTTAACTGAAGCCACTTCTTTAGTTTGCAACTTTCGGACATTACAATCTAGAATGGCCACCAGAACTTCTTCGTTGGATTGATCTCATGTAACTTTAATAACTTCAAGAGGGGTGATACGCAATGGATCACTTAAACATATGCCGATCATAGATATATGAAATACCGGATGCACTACCTCCAATTCCGGGGGTAACTCCAGCTTATAAGCCACTTGACCGACCTTTCTGTATGATTCAATATGGTCTGATATATTAGGGGATGAGTTTGACTCTTTTACCAAACCTTATCAACTTTCATAGGTAACACCTTAAAGAACACCAAGTCTACTATAGCGAACTCCAAATATCGCCGCCGGCTATCTGAGAAAAAATATTTGCCTGCTTTGAGCAGTCAATAATCAATTTCAAATATCCTTAACCTTTTCCCCAACTTGTTGCACCAACTAAGGCTCTGATAACTTTGTTTCACCAACTTCTAACCGTCCTATAGGAGATATGCATGTTCGTCTGTGTAAGGCCTCATATGTTGCCACCTAAATGCTGGCATGGTAGCTGTTGCTGTAAGAAAATTTGATGAGTAATATATGATCCTCCTAATCACTCTTGAAGTCCAGAACATTGGCCCGTAACATGTCCTCGAGCATTTGAATAGTGCGCTCGGCCTCGCCATGGGTTTTTGGATGGAAAGTTGTACTGAGGTTGATCCTTGTAACTAACCCTTCGTGGAATGATTTCCAATAATTAGTTGTGAACAGAGTACCTCTGCCTGATATGATATAAACCGGGATTTAATAAAGTCGAACTATTTCCTTAATTAACAACATAGCATATGCTTCAGTCGAAAAAGTAGTCTTGGTTGAAAGAAAGTGAGCTGGCATGGTGAGTTAGTCCACAATAATCCAGATTTAATCAAACCCTTGACATGATCATGATAATCCGGTAATGAAATACATGTTGATCGCTTCCTATTTCTAGGTCACAATTTCCATGTATCGCAGCAACCCTCTCGATTTTTGATGTTCAATCTTAACTTGGTGAAAATTTGGACACGAGTGACGTACCCTGCAATGTACCTCTTCATATTGTTCAACCAGTATAAATGTTGAAGATCGTGGAACGTCTTGGTTGACCCCAGATGAATGGAATACCAGGATTGGTTAATTTCTGCCATGATCTTCTCTCGGAGTCCTCCGAAATTAGGTACACATAGCCGGTCCATGTAGTTAAGGTCCTCGTCCTTGGATAGCCTGAACACTTTCTTCTTTTGAAATGGGATGCTTCCTCGTATTTTCACCAAGGATGGATTTTCAACTTGTCGCACCTTTACTTCGGCCACTAACAAGGACTAGGCATTATTCAGAACTGTGAATCCTCCGTTATCGATGTCAAGTAATTGTACACTTATGTATCTCCAATTTCTGCTCTTCCAATTACTGCAGGATGCCCATAAGCAGCCGACTTAATGCATCATCCGCCATGTTTGCCTTCCTAGGGTGGTATAGAATATCAACATCATAGTCCTTAGTACATCGAGACACTTTCATTGCCTTAAATTCAACTCTTTTTGCTTGAATATGCATTGCAAGCTCTTGTGATCGGTGAATATGTTAACATGACCTCCGTATAGATAGTGACACCACATCTTCAGAGCGAAAATGACAGCTACTAGCTCCAGGTCACGTGTCAGATAATTTTGCTCATGTTTCCTTAGCTGCATTGAATCATATACATTCATTTTCCCGTGTTGCATTAGTACGCTGCCTAAGCCCACTATGTGGAATCGGAGTATATGACATACCCCTCGGGTTCCTCAAGAAGAGTTAATATTAGTGCATATGTTAACCTAACCTTTTACTCCCGGAAACTCTTCTCACAACCATCAGTCCACCGAATGTTCGCTTCCTTATGCATCATTTTCATCAAAGAAGCAGTTATGGATGAGCAATTCTCAACAAACCTTCAGTAGTAACCAACCAAGCCAAGGAAGTTGCGTACCTTGGTATGGGTTGTAGGCCTTAACCAATTCTTAACTACTTCAGCCTTCTGACTATTAACTTATGTACCCTCGCCGGACACTATGTGCCCAAGAAAGTCCATTGAGTTCAACTAGAACACATACTAGGAAAATTTGGGTACAAATTGTGATCCCGAAGTATGCGTAAAACCATTCGCAAATGCTCTTCGTGCTCTGCCTCTGTTCGAAAATATACCAGTATATCATCTATGAACATGATCACAAAAATATCCAAATACTGCTTGAACACTCGAGTCATCAAATCCATGAAGACCGCTGGTGCGTTGGTAAGGCCACGCGACATAACGAGGCATTTGTAGTGGACATATCTGGCCTGAAAGGATGTCTTTGGAACATCTTCTTCCTTGATCATTAGCCGATGATATCCAGATCTGAGATTGATCTTCGAAAAATACTTAGACACCTTGTAATTGATCAGAAAATATCATCGATCCTTGGAAGTGAATTCTTTCTCTTGATGGTCACCATATTTAGCTGTCACTAATCAATACACATCCTTACCGAACCATCATTCTTTCGAACAAATAGCACCTAGGCTCCCCACGGGGAAGTGGTGGGTCGAATGACGCCTTAATCAAGAAGGTCCTTCAATTAGTTTGTTAACCTTAAACTCCGTAGAAGCCATTCTGTATGGATGAATAGATATAGGCTGAATATCGAGTGGCACATCGATAGAAAACTCAATCTCCCTCTCTGGTGGAATGCCCGGGAGCTCATCCGGGAACATGCAGGAAATTCACTAATGACCAAAACCGATTGAAGAGTAGGATGCTTCACCTCTGCATCTTGTACCCATACAGAATAGCCATAAAGGATAGAAACATCCTTTCTGATCATCATTCGGGCCCTAAGGTAAGAAATAAGATTCCCTTATGGCTCTGTGGCATTGCCATTCCATTCAATAACGGGCTCTTCCAAAAAGTTAAAGCGAAATACTTTCCTCCAACAATCCACTATGGCATGAAAAGAGGCCAGCCAATCAACTCCCATAATGACATTAATTCTACCATTTTTAATTCATTCAAATCAGCCAAGGTAAGGTGATTATAAATCATCACATCGCAATCTCGATACACTTTCCTAAATATAACGGACACACCCACTGGCGTGGACACCTCAAACGGTTGTTGTAGCAATACATACTTTACCAGATTAACCCGCAACAAATGGATTAATATACGATATGGTAGAACCTACATACCAAAGCATATACCCTAATGAAAAACGCGGATAATATAACTATGACCGCTTTTGGTGAAGTCTCTAAATTCTGATGTCCTCACAACACATAGATGTAATTTTCTTATTGCCCACCTAGGCTGGACATGGGCATTCCACCTCTACCTCATCCCTTCCCATCGACAGTCGTATACCTTGCTCACGAGGATGTGTTGTCGATAAAAAGGCTGCTACCGACCCCGTAGGCGGTATCACGCCTCCCAGATTTCTTAATGGGAACAAGCGCATGATGTGACCAGGCTGCCCGCATGAGAAACACAAATTTAAACCCTGGCAGCAATGCCCAAAATGACTCCTACAACATCGACCACAACGCGGCTTCAAGGGTCGCATCCTGCTAGTATCCCCACTACTCTACAAGTTGTGCCCTTGAAAATTCAGGCTCTAACCTAAATAAGTGGTCCGTTCTCAAAATTGGCCATAAGACTGTGATAGAATGCTAGTCTCCATGTTAGGTGACTGCCGAAGCAATGAGGACTTAAACCGCACCGAAATTCTCTAGTATCTCTCGTGGACCGTGCCATTTTATATTGACCATAGTCATGATCTCAAGCAACTTGTTGTAGCCTCTTGTGATCCTCTAAGTCCCTTGCATAGTCCTGAATAGGAGCAATATCCGTAATAAGGTTCAAGGGACGTAGTAACCACAACATGAATCTCATTGAAAGTGGAATGTTAGTTTTGTTGAGCATCCTTGAATCTTCCACTAGCATAACCACATATTTTTCTTTGGCCTTATTCTTCTTCAAATAAAATTGCGCTTTAATATTCATTGCTGGCATATGTCTAAAATACTTTCTTTCCATTGGAGGGAATGTGTAAAGATTTGACACTTTAGGACGCATTTGTATTTTTCTAACTGCATTATTTTGTTCCTTGCCCCATGGCTGGGCATTTTTCTTCAACATTTTTGTGAGAGGAGAAATATATGTAGAAACATTAGGAACTAGATCTCTCACATAATTTATTATTCCCAAATAATATTAGATTTGATTTGATGTGAACCCAGTAGGAAGGAACTTGACAAATATGACAACCTAGGGTGTATTCTCGATATGAAAAATGCATGCCCAAAAAATTAATTTCTTGTTTAGCAAAAACCATCCTTTTGGCTGAAAGCATGATGCCATGTTTTTGCACTAAAGATTCAGAATGATTGAGCAAATTTAAGTATTCCTCCCAAGTATCATTGAACAATAAAATATCATCAATGCAAACAAGTAAAATATTTTTATCATGGCCTTTTGAAACAAAAATAGAGCATTTTTTAAACTAAAAGGCATGACTTTCCACTGAAAATGCTGATCGTGAATGCAAAAACTAGTTTTTTCCGATCATTCGGGTGGATTCACAATGCCAAAGACATGATTTGAGATCAAACCTAGAAAAATATTCCGCTTTGGTAAGTTGGGAGAAAAGGATGAGCTTATTTGGCATGGGAAAGTTGCCATAAAACATATTGATTGAGTGGCTGGTAATTAATTACCAATCTCAATTTACCTCTTGTTTTCTCGGCTCTTTTGGTGACATAAACTGCTCCCCACGCCCACTGTGAATTTGATGGCTCGATGAGATTAAAATCCACTAGCTCCTGTCACTCCTTATTTTGCAAGCTGAATGTGTCGGGATTCATACCAAAGTGACTTGCCTTTGTAGAATTGATATACTCATTCTTCTTTGAAGCCAGCTTGATGAAGAACTCTTCATTTTTCAATAAAGGATTGTCACATTTGGTTAAGAATACAGTGTGAGATTCTACACAGGAGTGTTCTGTGATTTATGAATGTTATCCCATTGGCTTTGATATGGCGTTTGTCCTGCAAAACCATATAAATGTCAAAATTAATAACCAAATCCTTACCTGGGACATGTGACCTAATTAATTTTGTCTTGTACTTCAGTCCTGGGAAGAATTCAATGGTGATCGAGTGCTTCGTAATGACGGGTGTGGTCAAAATTCCATTAGAGGTGGTGTCGAAATTCTTGAAGTACGACACCCAATACTCATCTAGAACAGCTGTAGCATAATGTGTGAGGAGTATGCTCCCATGTCAAATAAAAGCTATGACATGTGTTGGTTTGTCCCATTTGGATGCATAGACTTTGAATTATACTTGGGGGATCACCGTGATGTTTTGGATCTCATCCCATGTGTTGGTTTGTCCCACTTGGATGCGTAGACTTTGATTTCTGCTTGTGAGATCACCGTGATGCTATGGATTTCTTCTTTCACCTTTGCCTTTGGTTATGAAATTTAGTAATGATCATCACCATATTCCTCATAAACATGCAAGGAAAAGAGCGTCTCTTTTGTGGGCTCATCTTCAAGTGAGAAAACAATTTCAAGATAGTCATCATCACTAAAATGAACGCTTGTGTAATCTGTAATTTCAAAGAGAATTCTAATAGTCTGTTTGGACTGTGGGTAGTTTCACACAAAATTTCCTATTTTCGTTACAAATAAAACATGCTCTATATATTTCACCTTGCACTGCCCGAACTTCTCCTTCTAAAGTATTTTATTTTCCTTCTGAACCTAGATATGTAGCTTGAGAATTTAGGCAACCCAAATCTTTTGAACTTCTTCCTTGGCGCCTGACATGAGCAATGTTTCTTTCCTGTGATTAAAATCTGACCTAGCGCAAGCTCTATCAAGTGCTGGATCATTCTTCATTATCTATTTTGTTGTGGCCAAATCATATCTCTGTTCTGGAATGGGCTTATCAGTCATCCCATCTTGACCATCGTCAACTTCGGAGACATCTGGCTCCCTGGGTTGATTCATGAAAATAGAAGGAAGTTCTTCTTATGTGGAATCTTGGCAGGAATCAGTACCTACCTCAGCACTATCCTCATGTACTACCCTTATTTGATTACATAGTACAACTAACATAAAACAAGTACAACTAACATAAAAGTTTTACAATGTAAGACTCTTATTCGGCTAATAGACAAAACATAAAAACATGATCAAAAACAAAGGCATGGCCTTATATTTTAGAAATGGTTTTGACAAGACATGGATGATGGCAAAGTGACCCATAAATAGTATTTGCATGGCATTGGTTTTGGGTAAATTTATTGCTTGACATGGATGACTTTTCTTTGATGACATAAAAGGCCCTTGAATAGTATTTGGATGGCATAGAACTTGGAGAAATTTATGGCTTGACATGGATGGGCAGATAAATTTATATACTTGGATTTTACGGTAATATTTGGTGGTTTAAATTGGCGAAAAAGTGAAAAACTTGTGCAGATCTTTTTGTTTTTTGTAGTAATTTCTTGTGGGGTAGAGTGGTGAAAAGGATAGAAAAGGTATGCATACTTTTATATTTTCAAATAGGTACTTACCTAGGGGTTAAGAGGTTAAAATTATTTAAGGCACTTGTACAGTTTTTAGTTTAGGAAAAAAGGTGATTATAGAAGGGAAGTTGGCTAAAAAGGTTTAGAAGACTTACGCAAATTATTTCTTGGCTCATGATTATGCATTACGCTAGTCTTATACCCCTTCTAGCCTTTACTTTTCAGCTCTTGTGAAATTTCAATTTGTGTGCTAATGATATTCTTCTATATTTCATGTTCTTTTAACTTTCTTCTTCAGCGATGAAGCACCGATATTCCCCATTTAAATTGATCTTAGCAATTTTTGCTGGATAAATGTCATAGGTGTCTGGTGAGTCTTCAAGCGTTTCGTTTTATCCCATAAGTGATGTCTTAACATTTTTCCAATAGAGGTGGGTGGATGAATAATTCAAACTTCCTTTCTATCCTGGCCATATCTCCTCTAGAAGGCTCTTATTTTGCTGAAAAATGAGCCTATGAGCTCCAGCGTGCTCCTTTTCCATTGCTATGACTGTGACTGGATAATGAAACAAAAAGGACATCATAGACATCACCTTTATACTTCTTTTGATCACACTAAATGGCGTGTGGAACATAAATATTTTTGACTCCATAAGAATGAAAATGATGAACCTTATATTTTTGAGGTTTGAACCACAACAAAAATATTTTTAGGAAAGGTTCGAGATTTTCAAAGTCTTGAAAATCACGGCACTTGAATTCCATGAGATTGTGGTATTGATGGTAGAGATACCAAGTGAACCATAAGAGATCCTTTGAAAACTTTTTGGCCTACGTTATGAACACATGGCATAGTGAATATTCTAGTTTATCACCAAAGGGTGCTAGTATGGAACCTCCTTAGTTTCAAAAAACCTGGAGTTCATAAATACTGTTCGCCCTAATAAGATGGACAAATCAATAGGATCTGAAAATCAAACAACTTCGGCGGGTGATGTAATGATGGAGAACCTGGGCATGGCTCATGTGAGAACATGAACATTTGAACTACTGATTTATTCATCTTCATGTGCTTTTGTTGCAGAAACCTTTTGAAAAAATCGCCTTGCCTTCAAAGGAAATCAGTAAAAACATTATCTTTCCCTTTAATGTGCTTGGGCTGAAACTTGTATGGAGAAACCATTGACCCCTTCTGAGAATTTGCTAATTCAGAATAACCTTTGGATTCAACTGGATCATCCTCGGAAAAGCCTTCATATCCATCTTTATAAGAAATTGTGTGTGAATTAGAAAAACATTAAACATTTTAATCCCATTTTTCACTGTTATAATCTCCCTGAAAGTGGAATGATAGTGTTGTTCGGCATCCTTGAATGTTCGAATGGAGCAAGAACATATTTTTCTCTGACCATTTTCTTCCTCAAATAAATACGTTCCAAAACTAATTATTGGCATCTGTCTGTAATATTTTCTTTCCACTGGAGGGAATGTGCAAAGATTTGACACTTTGGAATATCTCTTTTATTTTTTTCACTGTATTATTTTGTTCCTTGCCCCATGGCTGGGCAGTTTTCTTCAACATTTATGGGAGAGGGGAAATATATGTAAAAACATTAGAAATAAAATCTGCGTCATTGTGAACCCAATATCGGGTAACTTGAGAAGTTACTCAGAAATATCAGGACCTGGATATATCCTCCATGGGAAAATGCATGCCCAAAAACTATATTTTGGCTATATTTTGGCTGAAAGAAAGATTCCATATTTCCCACTAAGATGCAAAATGATTGAGAAATTTTATGTGCTCTTCCCATGTATCACTAAATAGTAAAATATTATTAATATAAACAAGTGATGTATGGAAGATGGACTGAAATATTTTTAACATGGCTTTTTGAAACAAAGATGGAATAGATTTTTAACTGAAAAGTATGACTTTTCACTGAAAATGGTGTCCGGGAATACAAAAACTAGTTTTTGCCCTATCATCTGGGCGGATTCCTAATTGCCAAAAACCTAATTTGAGATCAAACTTAGAAATTTGTTTTGCTTTGGCAAGTTGGGAGAAAAGGGTGAGCTTATTTGGGATGAGAAACTTGTCATCCAAAAGAAGTTAATTGAGTGGTTGGTAATTAATTACCAATCACAGGATAATGAGTGAGGAGGCTACTCTCGTGTCAATGTTATGACATGTGTTGGTTTGCCCCACTTGGATTGATTTCTGCTTGCGGGATCTCGGTGATGATGTGGTTCTCTTCCCATGTGTTGGTTTGTCCCACTAAGATGCATAGACTTTGATTTTTGTTTGTGATATCACCATGATGCTATGGATCTCTTCTTTCACCTTTGGCTTTGGTTCTGAAATTTGGTAATGATCATCACCTTATTCTTCATAAACATATAGGGAAAAGAGAATCTCTTATGTGGGCTCATCTTCCTGTGAAAACATCGATTCAAAATCATCATCCTCACTAAAATGAACGCTTGTGTCATCTGTAATTTAAGAGAAAAATCTAATAGAATGCTTGAACTACGGGCAGTTTCGTGCAAAATGTCCTACTTTATTACAAATAAAACAGGATATATTTCTCTTTGCATTGCCCGGCCTTCTACTTCTAAAGTATTTTGTTTTCCACAATAACATCTTCTGAACTTCTTCCTTCGCTTCTTACATGAGCAATATTTCTTTCCTATGATTAAATCATTATTCATTATCTTTTTGGTTGTGGTAGAATCATATCTCCTTTGTATAATGGGCTTATCAATCATCCCATCTTGATAATCGTCAACTTTGGAGACTCTAGTTCCCTAGGCTGATTCATGAAAATCTGAGAAAGTTCTTTTTCTGAAGAAGCTTAGGAGGAATCAGTACTTACCTAGGATATATCCTCATGTACTACTCTTATTTAATTACATAGTACAAGTGGTGCAAAAAAGAAGTACAATAAACATAATAGTCTTATAATGTAAGATCCTTATTTGGCTAATTAGACAAAACATAAAAGCATGATCAAGAGCTGGAAAAAACAATTTCATGGCCTTGGGTTTTGAAATTAGTTTGGACAAGACATGGATGATGGTAAAGGGATCGATGAATAGTATTTTCATGCCATTGGATTTGGGTAAATTTATGGCTTGACATGGATGACTTTTCTTTGATGACATGATGGACCCTTGAATAGTATTTGCATGGCATAGAACCCAAAACAAAGTTTATGGATTGAAATAAGTAGGAAACTTTATGGATATATATTTGTATTTTAATGGTAACCTTTGGTGGTTTAAAGTGTCTAAAAGGTGAAAAACTTATGTAGATTGTTTGTTTTTCCATGGTAATTTCTTGTGGGGTAGAGTGGTGAAAGGGACAAATAAGGTGTGCAAGAGTTTATTTCTTCAAATGAGCACTTACCTAGGGGGTTAATAGCTGAAAATAGTGATACTTGTGCAGTTTTATAGATTAGGAAAAATGGGGATTATGGACGGGAAGTTGTCTTAAAAGATTTAGAAGACTTATGCAAATTATTTCCTGATTCATGATTATGTATTATACTTGTCTTTTAACCCTTATATCCTTCGCTTTTCAGCACTTGTGAAATATCGCTTTTTATGTGGATGATGTTATTCAATAATTCCTGCAATTTTACCTTTCTCCTCCTGCGACAAAGTATCTATATCATCATTTACATTTATCTTAGGAATTTCTGCTGGTGAGTCTTTAAGAATTTCCTTGTATTTCTTAAGTGATATCTTAACATTGTTTCAATGGAGGTGAGTGGAAGAATAATTCGAACTTCCTTCCTCTCCTGGCCATGTCTCCTCTGGGCTAATAGTCATAATTTGCATTTATTGGTATACAACCTTTTAAGTTGAAGCATGAACAAGAAAAATGATCCTCTGAGCTTTGACGTACTCTTTTTTCATTGCTCGAATTGTGACAAGATAAAGAAACCAAAAGGAGACCGTAGACATCACCTTTATAGTTCATTTGATCACACTAAATTGCCTGTGGAATATAAATATTTTGACTCCACGAGAATGAAAATGATGAACCCAATATCTTTGAGGTTTGAACTATGTCACGAACCAAGCTGATGGGCCGCGACAGGCACCCGGTACCTTACTCAACCGAGTACCAACGTAACGTATCTTTCGTATCATTCTATCATAGGTAAATGAACCTGAGTAAAGCATGAGGGAATACAAACTTATACATATGACATACTAGTCTATAAGACCAAATTTACACTGAACACCAGCCAACAAGTCCATACAATCTTTCACGTACACGACATATGTCTACAAGCCTCTAAGAATACATAAATGTCATAAAGGTCGGGACAGGTCCCCGCCATACTAATAAATACATGTCCTAATCATACTGACCACATAAGTAACTTCGGAGCAAATGAAGTTCACCAATACCTTCCACTGAGCTGATAGCCTGCTTGGAGGACTCTCAACCTATCTATCGGGACCTGCGGGCATGAAACACAGCGTCCCCCGACAAAGGGACGTCAGTACAAATAATGTATTGAGTATGCAAGGAATGAAAATCAGTAAATAATAGACATGAGAGAAACATAGAGTAAAAGACTCAACATGTATGTTTGAATAGCTCTATGAATCATTAATATTATACTGTCATGCATATGCGTAAACATGTCATAACATGCATAGGTATATGCGTTCATAACATCATCAAGCCTCTGAGGGCATCCCATTGTATCATCTCGGCCACTGTGGGAAAATCATCAACATATACCAGCTGATCAGGTGGTGGTGCGTATATAACGCCGTAACCTTTTCCCATAGCCCATATACATATAATATACGCGTGTATAACGCCATCTGGCCATGGGTCAATGTACATGTATAAATGCATGACATGCATAAGAAATACGTTAATAGGATTTCTCGGGATGTCATAAAAGCAATATGCCTTTCGGATAACTTTATCAAATACGTATTTTTCTGAGACCCATGAACAGATGATAGAATAATAATTCACATGGGGTATCAAGAATATAGACACCCCTAGTATTTCTATGAATAGAGTCATTTATGAAAGTTGCGTATTTTGCTTGTTTCATTTGTATTATTTGGATCATGCCAAAAAGAAAGAAGGGATAGCCTTAACATACATGAGTCGATTTTCTTGACAAATATCGAAAATCGCAGGGATAGCTAGACGCGATGAAACACGTAATAGCGAGATCAAAATAGGGGACAATTCGTATGAAATGCTCGAAGCAATAATGTTGCTATTGCAAGATCATCTTTGTTGAACCCTTCATTTGGAATTCAGAAAAGATTGTTCCATTCTTTTGTTAGGACTACACAATAAGACCATTTCTTGTTCATGCTTCAACTTAAAAGGTTGTATACTAATAAATGCAAAGCTGGTGAGATTTTTATGGTTCATAAGATGTAAAAGAAAAATTGTGGATATATGCATATGGCACATTTTCGTACGTCCACATTGTTTAACCAAGACATAAAATGTAAACCACAAATGAATTAAGGAAAGAAATTTAGAGAGGGAAAATCAACGTAACTGAGGCATCCAACATATGATCTCTCTTTGTTAGAGATGTCTTTCGTTAAAATTGATGTGGGCCCCACCTTACAAGGTGACTAGGCCACATAATATATATATATAGGCCATGGCATTCCACCCTTCAGGCCTCTTTCTCACACCACGACCTATGTTAAGAATTCTTCCAATATCATAATTGTTGCTACCTTCTGTCAAGCAGCCTGTACGACTATGTCCTTGTACGCACGCCTATGCGAATATTTTCTCCTTTTTCCTCCAAATTTTATCCAATCATTCTAAGCTACACTTTGTGAACATATCATAACTATGACAAACTATTTCTCCGGGCATTTATAGGTGTACTGAAGTTCTTTGCTTGGTACTTTGTCGAACTTACAGTTATTATTATATTTTGTTTCATATCCTCGATTATCTTATGGCTTTTCTGCATCTTGGTAGGTTATATTATGACATAACACTTACTTCGGTTAATTATTACCGAGGTCTGCGACCCAACCCCAGGTTACTCTTTCCCTACTTATCATGTATATATAAATCTGTGTCCTTTAATGATTCACTATTCTGTTCATGTTAAGAATGACAGCCTAATCTCATCCTAATTCACTCAAAATAGTAATTTAACATACTATATACACCTTACTATCATGGTCATGTGGTACATTGTATGGCCCTACTCCATAAATATGGAGTATTATAGCTTTGACCGTATTTTATCCCAAAATGTCAAACATATTTGCCAAATTACCAACACTTCTAGTTCAATTCCAAATATCAAACACCACCCACACTATGTCTACGGAGCCTCTATATACAATAGAAGAGTAGAATGGAAGTGCCGGCGATAAGGCCCCGGCTATACCTCAAAGCACAAAATACAACGTCAAATGATATAAAGCGTAGAACAGAGTAGTGCTCACAAAAACCTGCTGAGTATAGAGTAACTACTAACGAGGATCAAGAGCACCCGTTGATAAACTACCTGTATCCATTGAAGATGCAGCGCCCCCGGACAAAGTGACGTTAGTACATATAGAATAGTACTAGTATGTAAATCTAAATGTCCTCCTATGAAATAGAACGCCAATAAAAGAAGGGGAAACATCAAGGAAGCCACAAGTAACAATCAATGATATCCAAATACCAAGTTAAAACATAACAATTTTCAAAATACAAAAATAATATATATTTTTGGTTGGGAGATCAATAGCACTTATATAGCACCATGTTTTATCATGGAGTCTGATCACGCCTAATTGACTAGTCCATTTCGCCACGGACAATGTGGTTTGACATGTGATGCGAAAAAAGGTGTTACCAAGAGTAGTACTACGAATTGCGCAGCATGGCGTCCGATCTCCACCCGATCATCTACGCCGACGTCCCACATATGCCGTGTGGGTTGACTTTCCAATTCACAACTAATATCCATCTCATCCCAAATAAGGGGAATAATCACATTCAACCACAATCCACCACTACACCGACACATGTAGTTTCGGGCATGAGCCATATGAACCACCCTTCCTCAGTTTGCTAATGATACTCCCAAAAATATTTGTTTTTGTTTTTTCACACAAGGTAACATAAATACAAATGTATTCACCTCATCATCTTTCACATCGTATAAATCTTAATTAGTATTTTCAACCACTCATAACAACAGTATTTCCTTGGCTCTTTTGTCCATTCACAAGTTTCTTTATTCATGGCACAGTGGCCGTATTTCATGTTCCACACTTCCATTTCTTTCTTCTTATGTATTATCATCATTAATATCAACATATATAATATTTTTGAAATCACAACTTTAAGTTCATTAGAAATGAAGACTTTAAACATAATAGATTTCTTTCCAAGAAATAGATTAAAATGATTGGCAATCGAAGCGCAAGTTAAAATCACAGAGGAGTAACACACCATTTATTCTTGAAATACTTTTCCCAAAAAGGGCAATACACAATTTCAACTCACTTCTATTACTTTCATGCATCTTTATAGATTATCAACAATACGAGTATTCGAAATCAAGGTCTTAAGTATATATATGATCAATAGGCATTTTGGTCACATGGAGTATTCTTTCTAAGTTAAGCATAATGGACTTGCAATTGAAACACGACTAAGAGTCATAACATATTAATACACATATAATACTCTGAACACGTTCCCAAAGGATAACATAGTATGCTAAGAGCATCCGAAACACATTTTGAACATATATATAAATATCTTTCGACACAAGGTTCATTCGGAATAGTCGAATTTTCTAGGATCTTAAGCCAACCATACTTGAAACTTGCGGAAACATCATGGAATTTAATTCTAAGAGAGTAGTTTAGCAAACATATCTAAAATTCGCCCCTTAATTGTACTACGATGGTCCACCATACTAAACAACTTCAATCTACAACAATGCAACACATTTGTACCAATATTATTATGATTTGTATATCTAAGTCATTTAGACTTTTTATCAAACATCTAACATGAATATCTTTCAACAACCTCCTTCAATAGAATGTATTCACCTAACAACCACCATTGATACCAATGATTCACCTTACCATCATCTCTAGGCCATCCACAACTTCCATTAGCACACGCATTCCCAATAATTCACACCCAAACCATCAATCTCATTAATTAAACCATTTTGAAACCTAGGTTAGGCACTTATAGCTTCAAATCACCATCCCATAAGTCCTAATATATATTTCATACATAAATAATCACCATAGAGTAGTTATAAATGGTAGTCATACCTCTTGTAGTGAGACTCTTGAAAATTCCAATTTGTAGTGTTCCTCACCAATTCGGGGATTTGAATGGAAATCTATGGATCTTCAAGATTAATCCTAGTTAATATAAGTGTTTAGGAGTAGTAATCAACACAAAATTACTCCAAAATATTACCTTGGTTCGTGGGAGGGAAGTATAGGACGAGTTCTCCTTGATATGCATGCCCTAGCTCAAAGAAAAGACTTAGCCCCTCTCTCTACTCAGCCTTGGGGTATTAATAGGGCTCCTACGTGCGCAGCCGCACACCTAGTCAAGTGACCGCACATCTGGCCGCGCACATAATTTGGTGCGTTGGAAACTAGACTCAAAGGGCTTTAATGTGGTAGGTATAGCACTACCTAAGTTATTATATTTTCGATGTGGCATTAGTTTGAAGTCAGATCTTGACCTAATTGAGACATCCTTTCCACTTAATGTATCCAAATTGTTCCACACAAATTCTTGCCATTCACAATACTCCTTAGTATGCTCCAACACACCTTAAACATATATTTTCATTTCAAAATGATGTGATTCTATCCCATAGGTCTCCTTTAATACTCGATTCTTCGATTTGTTTAGCATCTTGGTACTTGAAGTTCATGATATTAAATATTTGTAACCTCTAAAGTAACATGATTAACTTACTCTATGTACATTAAAAGATGATCTACTTTTCGAGCATACATCAACTGACTTACGACATACTTTTACACAGGAAACCATGGGGTGTAACATCATTCCCCCCTTTGGAACATTCGTCCTNTGGAACATTCATCCTCAAGTGTTAACTGATGTGGTTATCAGTCTCATAACCTATAAATCTTATGAATATTCTTATACTGTCCTTTCAATCTAGGCAACTGTTGAGGACAATGCATTTCCCCCTTTAGGCCTCTTTCTCACACCATGACATGTGTTACGAATTCTTCCAATATCGTAATTGTTGCTACCTTCTGTCAAGAAGCCGGTACGACTATGTCCTTGTACGCACACCTATGTGACCTTTCTCTCCTTTTTCCTCCAGCTTTTTTCAAATCATTCTAAGCCTCACTTTGTGAACATATCATAACTATGACAAACTATCCCTCTGGCATTTATAGGTGTACTGAAGTTCTTTGCTTGGTACTTTGTCGAACTTACGGTTATTGCTATATTTTATTTCATATCCTCAATTATCTTATGGCATTTTTGCATCTTGGTAGTTTTATATTATACCATAACACTTACTACGGTTCATTATTACCGAGGTCTGCTACCCAACCCCAGGTTGCTCTCTCCCTGCTTATCCTGTATGTATAAATCTAAGCCCTTTAATGATTTACTATTTTGTTCATCTTAAAAATGACAGCCCAATATCATCCTAATTCACTCAAAATACTAATTTAACATACTTTATATACCTTACTATCCTGGTCATGTGATACATTGTATGACCCTAGTCCATAAACACGGAGTATTATAGCTTTGACCGTATTTTATCCCAAAATGTCAAACTTCAATGAAACTCATTTTCTTCGATTGTTTATCCTCTGAACTTCATGACACTTACCTATCACTAGTTATAAATGGCATAAATATGTATAACCTCAATAGTAATCTCATTCCCGAGCTTACATCGATTAACTTACGGCGAAACTTTAAAGTACGAAAAGGCAGGATGTAACATACTACCCCTCCCCCTTAGAAACATTAGTCCTCGAATGTTTAAACTTGCCAGATCTACATGACATACTCAACAATTCAAAATGTATATACCCTCCTGGGCTATATTCCAATGAAACAACTATCGGGCTCTCATGGGGCTAGGACACCCTCTCTCCTTAAAACTACTTCCTAATCCATTCATCACCTATGAGTCTGTTAATCAATCTTCTAGGCCCTGACTCCTTCAGGTTGTAAACTTATTAACCGAATTCTTAACTTTCTATTCCATTATTCTAACTTCCCCAAAATGTCGTGTACTATCCACGGTTTCCTCCCTAGGGCATTAGAGCCATCAGAGTTCTAATTTCTTAAGGTGCTAGATCACTCCCCTCTCCTCCCTTAGTCCTCTAATGTAACTTTTAGAGACCTATGTAAATTTTTCCAGGGTCTTCTCTGTAATTTGAACTAAAACCCATATCTTATTAACTTGCTAGAGTAGTGTTGCGGTCCCGCTACTTCTACACTGGTCCCCCTTTTAACTTTTACAATCACAGTCTATTGCTCTTGGAATAACATTCATTCTTGTATAATAAATAATAAGTTTCCTCCTGAGTTCATAATGTAGGAAATTTCAGTGGAGGGTTTAATGTATCTCTAACCATCCTGCCTCGATCCTATCTGAGAGCTTTGATCAAACGCACTTCGAAGCGGAATCCTCACATCCTTATCAACCACCTTCATCCTCTTGGCCTAAAAACTCTCCTCTTTATTTGTATATCCCATGACATACACAGACGAACCCTGATTAACAGACTCCGAAGACTATGAACTATTTGGCTCGTCAGAAGAGCCGGTGTCCGTAAATACCCTGACATATTTTTGAGCCTGGGGGTGACCCGGCTATGCCAATCCCTGCACCACTCCTTTTATACCCCAATCAACTGGCCCTGATAACGAAACTAAGGGACTTGGTGAGGTCCATCTCTTCTCACCACATTTGTTGTTGGAAGAATCGAAACTACTCGAACAAATGACTCATATGGATCCTCGGTCGGATCTTCCTCAATAGAAACCATGATTTTCCGACAGGTTTGACCCACACTAGCAACTGGCGCATGTCGTCTAGTACTAATAGTAATCACTGAGAACATAAATAAGATAGAGATTAGGAGCAAATATATACGACTCAGTTCTATCGCACAATATAGACTGGAAAGAAAATAAAGCATCCCAAATATCTTGTAGCCTCCTGTCTATAAGTGTGGTGCAAAACACATCAATAAATAATACTCTACTGGACATGGCCTTCAGACACCATAGGACTGAACCTTGCTCTGATACCATGTTCGTCACGACCTAGCCTAGGGTCACGACGAATAACTGGCACTAGGTGCCGATCATCACTAAACTTATTGATAATCTACTAGTCATGAATATAAACGGATAAACATTAAAAGCATAAGAATAACCAATAAGAACTATACAATATAGAATGTTGTCAAGGCTAAAACAATTTGACATGTAGGAACATATTAACAGCACAGGTGCATGTCTATAGGCCTCTAGTAGTGTTTGAGTTTTTATATGTCAGATTAACAAAATCTATCCTTTGAGTTTTTTGTTGATTCTCTTTGCTTTTATGTTCTTTGTTTAATCACCCCTGCCATGTATGCTTCGAAAATATAAGTGCACCTCTTCAAATTCTATCACTTGATCACTACCATCTCACTCTCATTTGCTACCTACACTATTCTGAATCTATCACTCTTGGCCGGCTGAAAGCCAAGGCCACCAAAACTCTCTCTATTGACCTCCCTAGTGTGAGCACTGCTCGGGGTCCATTTGAGACCCTTGTGAAGTCTGAAACCCTAGGATTTGGGGTTCTTTGATCACTCTCTTTGCGGCTGGAACTTAAGCTGTCTCTGACATTTAGCTTTTATTCCTCACATTATTTGTATAATCTGCAAACTGGGTTGTGTAAGTGAATTCTGTGTAATTCAATATTTGGGTCATATGGGCAATTAGTGACTTTTTGGTTTGGCTTGAGTTCCTTATGACTTTTGGGCTGTGCTGATGGGCACAGTCCCCTGTTTGGATATGGGCATGCTATTTGCGAAGCAGGAGTTTGTTGAAGGCCCAGGCAATACTAGGTATCTCCTTTGGGCCTACTGTAGGCCTGTTATAATTTCTTGTGTAATATTTGTACTTATATTCCTCATCTATTCTGTAATAATTTTGTAATACATAATTGGGGAAACGGTATATTTCAATGTTATTTTATCCAACCTACCTTATATGTTATTTGAATTTCCATGTACACTAGTAGAAATCCTACCATTAGGGGAATCACACACTCGCACAACTTGTTTACTATCAAAGCATGAGCTTAAATACTTTATTTATTCACATGTACACTGCTATGTGTCACTACACATCATGCCTATAGGAAACAAATACCAATAACCATCCTTCAATTTGCATAATGGCAACATATTCATTAGATACCATGCCTATAGGATTATACTAGCTTATGCTCTACTGGTCCTCATCTATATATCATGTCCATATGGTAATAATTGATTCATCAGCTACTGTTATATCTATCGCTCGCCTAGAAAACATGTCTATAGGTACGAAGTGTTACAGAATCAGCTTTCAACTGCCAACTATTAGAGCCTAGCTATAAAATATTTCTACTTGCTTAGAAAGCATGCAAATAGGATCAAGCACGAGTAATTCTGAGTATTCCCAATGGTTTTCATTCCCCCTATTGCGTAAATCACTTAGAGACCATGTCTATGGGTTTTAATAACTTATAATCTGTAATCTCAATAAACGGCATAATAGTACTAGATACTCTTGAACTGAGTGGTTGTTTAGAAACCGTGTCTATAGAGCTTAATGACTTCAATTTGCCTCAATTCTGAAACTGTCTAGTGCCTAACGTAGAAATTAGTTTGCGTGCATTTGTTGTCTAAGTGTGGAGGCTAACTTGAGCCTTTAATTGTCCTTAAGTGAAGTCCTATTTATTTTGAATGTCGCTTAGTTTTTATCATTTTGAGCAACCTAAGTAAAGTCTAGAACCACCCAAATAGAGGTCCAACGCCTCCTGGACCATAGGCATGGGACGGGTAGTGCACACATAGGACGCGACCTAGAATTGAATTAGAACGCTTTAAGTAAACAACTTCAACATAGTAATCGAGTAGCAGGAGATGATAGTCTATGCCCGCTGAATAATATGAGCAACTCCTTTCTAAAAGGAGCTGTGAAATATTATTTATGTTGCACGGGGTGATCCTTTAGGCTAAAAAACTTAGGACCCCCTTTTCTCTGTATACACTTAGTCATCTAATATAGACCGTTATAGTTGTATCCTTGTAGTTTTTAAGATTTGTACCAATTCATATTGTGTTATAATGAAACTCTTTGACCTTTTATTCTCTTTGTTTATTTAATCATCTTACCTAATTATAATCCACATAGTCTTAAGTTCGGTCGGGACCCACAGTTGTGGACCTCGAAAAGTGCCTAACACCTTCTCTTTGAGGTAATTTGAGCCCTTACCCGATCTTTGGTGGCGCTGACTAGTCAAACAGAGTTATCTGCATAATAGGTGCCCTAACACACCTTAAAATTCATTAGGTGACAACTCTTCTTCTTTTAACACTTTACCTCTCGCCAAAAAGAGTTGTCACACTTCGAAGCCCGCTTTCGCGAGAGAGAAAAAGGGGGTGCGATAGCATGGCGACTCTGCTGGGGATTTACACTTAGGCTCTTACCATAATGAACTTGACTTACGTGGATTACTTTCTTTATTACATGCACTTCCCTTCTTCACCTTTATTTGTTTAAATTTGCTATTGCATACATAACCCTTCCCCTATTCACCTTTATTTGTTTAAATTTGTTATGACGTGCACATCCCTTCTCCCTTCACCTTTATTTGTTTAAATCTGTTGTTATGACATGCACATCCCTTCCCCGTTCACCTTTATTTGCTATGACCACTCTTCATTTCATCTTGTCTAAGACTGCCATATCATGCCTCTCCCATCCCTATTCCCATATCTGGTTTATTACATTCTTGCATATATTCCACAAACTATTGTATTTCCTCTCCCNCCTTCCCCTATTCACCTTTATTTGTTTAAATTTGTTATGACATGCACATCCCTTCTCCGTTCACCTTTATTTGTTTAAATCTGTTATGACATGCACATCCCTTCCCCGTTCACCTTTATTTGCTATGACCACTCTTCATTTCATCTTGTCTAAGACTGCCATATCATGTCTCTCCCATCCCTATTCCCATATCTGGTTTATTACATTCTTGCATATATTCTACAAACTATTGGATTTCCTCTCCCATCCCTTTTGTCTTTCCTTTCTATATTTCCTATGTTTACCTTACCATTGTATTTACTACTTTTACATATTTATCATGCAAATACTTGACAATGTGTTATTTCTACATAAAGCATGCTCCACATCATACTCCACTCGTGCCAATTATCAACATAGAGGTGCTTGATGAGTGTCCGCGCTCTTCCAAAATTACCTTTTTTAAATCGGAAAGGCTTATTTATGGTAGACTAGTCGATCAGCGGTGCAATCGATAGTCCCGTGCCTTTCCCTCTCAAGTTGTCCACTTGGGAGTACCACTCTAGGCCATTCTAGAAACCTTACTCCAATATCAAATGTACATGCATCATGTTAAACATAGTACGGGTTAGAACGTTGTTAACGTAATAACTCGCTAAGATAAGCCTTGTCCAAATTCCGACGTGATTTCTACAATCCCAATGGACACTACCATGTTATGTGCATTACTTGGCGAAAATGTTCCAATATGTTGATCATTATTGCGTAGGTGGTCATATTTGGAGGGGGGAAGGGCTAACTTTATTTCTTTGAAGAAAATGAAGCACGTAGTCCCCACGTTCGGCATGGTCCAAAACAACTCACCTCTGCTACTTGACTGGTGGAAAGACCTTGCGCCTGACGACAAGAATCATATGATAATAGTACTTGGTGGCTTGTCGTCTTTTCTTAATACACAACCAAATAGAGCTTTGATTGAGATTGCTACCATGTTCTAGGATGAGAAAAGAGCAGTCTTCTGATTTGGTGACATAGAAATGACTCCTCTTTTAGAAGAAATAGAAGGTTTTGCTAAGCTGCCATGGGATAGTCTAGGGTTACTAGTACCAGAGAATCGCACACCTCGTGGAAAGGATTCACACTCGTTTAGCTATGGTTGCAAGAACATTAATGGAAGGCATCAAGGGGCAAACCTACACCATCATCCCTGTGATCCTAGCTGAACTGTACCGCACTCTAGATCGGTGCAAGCAGGGGTTCACACATTTTGAAGGTTTTAATAAATTATTGCAAGTATGGTTATTGGAACACTTTCATAGGGGAGAACATTGTCAAGAGCTTCTGCGACGTCCATTGAATGACTACATAGCTTCCCCCCATCCAAAGAAAATGACCTTCATCCCAGATAGGTTCGCACAACCTAGAAGTACTGTAAGTTGGGTACGTTTCTTCAGCAATTTGACAGACGAGAAGGTACATTGGATGTTTGAGTGGTTTCCTCGCAGTGAGTTCATCATCAGGCCGAGGGATACTACTCATTTGTTATTGATCGGGTTGTGAGGAATTTATCCATATACTCCTATAAAGGTAATGAGACAGGCAGAAAGAAAACAAGTCATACCTTGGGTTTCCAACATGGTCCAGTACAAGGCATATTTCAAAGGGGGTATCATTCCTTTCAAGTTCGAGGCGCAACATATGTGGAACCAGAAGGTCATTGTGGAAAGAGAGACTATCGAGCCAGACACGTACCATGCCGGTCATGTGTATTTCTATCCATCATGGTTGGTAGATGATATAGCGGGAGACATCAAGATAGGGGTCAATTTGGAAAATAGGATCATCGATGATGCTGCTGAGGCACAGGTCAAGTATAGAAGGCTTCGCAAAAGGTTTTTGAGTATGAAGATAGACATCTAGAACAACATAAAGTGTACATGGAGGCAATTAATGAATGGAAGGAAATCGCCACTAAGTCCACTGACAGATTGGAATATCTAGAACAAGGATTGATGGAGCTTGAGGGAAATATGATAAAGAGGCTTGCGGATTGTCAGAACACAGATGTAAGTGAAGGAGGGCATCTAGAAAAAGCTTATTTATTATTAGATATGAGCGACTTGGGGAACTTGATTGATGGAGTCAAAAGATCCAAGCACGGAGATGGTCCTTCAGGGACCAAGTAGACTAGAAAATAATGTCCTTTATTATTTTCTAGCTTAGTTTTAGATTTCAATTGTAATAAGGCTGAATGCCATTAGTAACTTTATTATTATTGTCAATTTAGTGAAGGTTTGCTCATTTTTACATTAATCAAATGACGCATTTATTGGAATCCATTTGCTCCAAGTCTATGTGTCGCTTAGGCCTACCTCGGGCACAACGAGGTCCCCAAATTAGGACGCGAATTATTATATGATTTTGCAAAACATGTTTAATATTGCAAGCATTCTTTCAATACCCCTACTAACTTGGGTACCTTTTTCTTTTTCTTTCTTTTGATTATTCCCACTCCCAAAGGTTGGTTTGTACATACTGGCATCATCAGCATATCACACTAGATCCAGAGATCCTCCACCTCCTCCTCCACCAAGTGATCCTAAAGGCAAAAGCAAAGGGAAAGGAAAAATGGACAATTTGAGTGGTATCAGGAAGGACAACGCTATATAGCTAAGAAAGTCGAAACTTCAGATGGTCGGAGCACCCCGACACAGAATGAATTGGTCTTACGTCTGGAACAAAAGATTTTGGAGCCACAAGGAGAAATTGAGTAGGTCTGGAACTTGGCAAACGTCTCTCTCACTCTAAATGTCCCTGATATTAACCAACAAAATCCAAACACCCAGAACCAAGCACCACCACAAAACCCACAAAACCAAAACCCGCCAACAAACCCTCCTGGACCACACCAGTACCCTACACCTCGCCAAAACTCTAATACTCATCCAATACCAAATCCGCAACAACATCATCACCACCCAACCCAATACCCGCAGACTACCACTTATCATACTCCCTAGAATATACCACAACCCACTCCTGACCTCCAAAACTCAACAAATGATCACCCTTATGCCCAGATCCCCGGAGTCCACCATAGTAACCCGATATATGTGGAGACCTTAACCCACACCCCACAACAAACCCTATACAAACCTGAATCGGCTGAGAAGGACCTGCTCATTAAGAACATGGCAGACAAACTCAGGTAAACGCGTTGAAGGTTTGAATTATGAAGACTTGTGCATTCAGCCAGATGTAGAGCTACCGGAGGGGTACAAACCTCTCAACTTTGAAATGTTCGATGGAACTTGTGATCCAAAAGTGCATATGAGGACATATTGGGACAAGCTTGTAGGAGTGGGCAAAAACAAACAAATCCGCATGAAACTGTTCATGCGAAGCCTCACAGGATATGCATTGTCCTGGTATATCAACTAGAATCCAAAGAAGTGGGTGACCTGGGTAAGTATTGCGTCAGACTTTATGGACAAGTTCAGGTGCAACATCGAGAATGCACCAGATGTTTTGTACATTCAAAACCTCAAAAAGAAACTAACAGAGACCTTCCATGAATATGCTACTCGGTGGAGGTCTGGGGCTACAAAAGTAAGACCAGCACTCGAAGAAGACCAAATGAATAAGTTCTTCGTCAGAGCTCAAGACCCACACTACTATGAAAGGTTGATGGTTAATGAGAACCAAAAATTCTCCGACATCATTAAGCTAGGAGAAATAATAGAAAAAGGGATTAAAAGTGGGATGGTGACGAATTTCGAAGCACTACACGCCATACATAAAGCCTTGCATTCGGGAGGTATCTCGAATAAGAAAGAAGTGGGTGTTGTAATGGTGGCCCAGGGTCCTAAGTCTCCCCTCACATACCAAACACCTCCACCTATATACCAAACGCCTCTACCCACATACCAACCTTACCCCCCAGATATCAACAACCTGCTACCACCTACCACACATATAACAATCAACTCGCATATTATCACTCACAAAAACCCGCCTGCAAAAATTACCAAAAACCAAGACCAAACTTCGACCACATACCACCTAAACAATACACCCCAATTGCTGAACCCATAGACCAACTATACGAGAGACTGAAGGCTGCTGGTTATGTCACTCTCATTCCTATCATTGACATGGAAACTTCTTCTCAACGGGTGAACCCCAACGAAATATGTGCCTATCATTAAGGCATGAAGGGTCATACCATTGATGAGTGTCGCACACTAAAGGAAAAGATTCAGACATTAATTGACACTAAAGTCATACAGGCAAAGGAAGATGCACCAAATGTTCCAAACAATCCTCTCTCGGATCACGAAGTTGAGTGAGTGAACATGATATAGACTGACGAGGAATGGGACCCGGAAGGGTCAATTGGACTCATTCGAGAGGGAGATGATCCTAAAACATCTCCGGTCACCCTCACACCCGTGGTGGTACAAACCCAAGCACTATTTGAAGTCAAGGTAACCACACCTTTCACTGTGATGGTAGCTCTCATGCCATCTTACAAGTATGATGCTATCCCATGGGATTAAGTTGCAGAATCAAGGAGGAAAGGAAAAACAAAAATGGAGGAAACAGGTGCGGCACAAGGCATGACTAGAACTGGAAGAGTTTATACACTTGAGCACTTGGGAGAAACAAGCATGGAAGCTACATCTAAGCTGCCTATTGTTGAGACTGGCCCCGGTGACCTTTGGAGAAAAGTACAAGCAAGGGAATACTCTGTCGTTGATCATCTGAACAAAACTCCCGCTCAGATATCCATCTTGTCACTGCTGCAAAACTCTGAGACACACAGGAATGCCTTGATGAAAGTGCTGAGTGAAGCTTATGTACCCACCGACATCACTAGTGGGGAGATGGCCAGCATGGTCGGGCAGGTACTGAAAAGCCACAAATCACCTTTGACGAGGATGAATTACCACCAGAAAGACTATCATAACAGGGCACTACACATCACAGTGCCATTTGAGGATAAGTTCATCACCAGGGTCCTGATAGATGGGGGTTCAAGTCTCAATATATGCCCATTGACTACTCTAAAGAGGTTTGGTAAAGGCCTGCACGAGATACAGATGGGAAGTATGAATGTAAAGGCATTTGATGGATCCTAAAGAGCCACAATCGGAGAAATCAACCTCAACTTACAAATGGGCCCGACCTGGTTTGATGTTAAGTTCCAAGTGCTGGATATATCTGCTACATATAATCTATTGTTGGGACGACCCTGGTTACACGCTACTGGTGTAGTGGCTTCTACTATGTATCAGGCTGTGAAGTTTGAATAAAATCATCAAGAAGTGATTAACCATGGGGATGGAAGCAACCTCATCTACGCTAATCAGACCGTTCCAGTCATCGAGAATAGGAAGAAGCTGGGTGGAGAAACATACCATTGCATTGAGCGAGTCAACGAAATTGAAAAGGATCGATGGTGGAGTAACAAGATAGAAAGAAAATTAATATGTACAGGATATGAACCTGGCAAGGGTCTCGGCAAAAACCTCCAAGGGGTCACCAAACCCGTACAACCGCAGTGTCATGGCACAACGTTTGGGATCAGATATGAATATACTTGGCAAGAGTACCAACATTGGTCGCCACCATGGCATGGTCCATATTATCAACTGGAACAACCAGTACCACCTCTGCACCAGACATTTCATCAAGCTGACATAATGTGGGCATCTGAGAAAGATGAAGTCTTAGCTAGCATGAAGAAACTATTTCTCGATGAAGAAGATATGGATTACAGTGTGATAGTTGAGGAGGAGGAGGAATACCTTACCATTCAGACCATGGGGAAATGAGGTATTCTCAAAAACTANCGATGAAGAAGATATGGATTGTAGTGTGATAGTTGAGGAGGAGGAGGAGGAAGACCTTACCATTTAGACCATAGGGAAAGGAGCTGTTCTCAAAAACTGGAGTGCTGCACCATCCCGGGCCCATCGAGTTCCTGGGTAGCTTGGCAGATTAACATCAATTATTTTTAAGCATTTGAGACATTTTCAGTATTTTGCTTTGAAATAATTGCTCGAGTCATTGAGACACATTTGTTAACATTTTAAAGATTTCAATTAATGCATTGCTACTTTTCGTATTTACTATTATTCTCTACATTTTCTCTTTTTATAACGTTATTATTACCTATCCCGATGAACCTGTGACTATGACATGTAATGAGATAATGCAACATAAGGATAGTGATTCAGAAGACCTGGAAGATGATACGATACCTGAGGAAATCATCAGAGAAGTGGAAAATTTTGAAAACAAGACAAAGTCCAATTTGGACAAAACGGAAGCAGTTAACTTAGGGGATTCCGAACTGGTCAAAGAAATATGCATGAGCATTTATCTATCACCATCAGAGAAAGAAGAGTATATCAAATTCCTAAAAGAATATGATGATATATTTGCATGGTCCTACGACGATATGACGGGTTTGAGCAAATCCATAGTAGCTCACAAGTTACCCACTAATCTTACATGTACACCGGTAAAGTAGAAGCTCAGAAAATTCAAACCAGACATGAGTTTGAAGATAAAAGAGGAGGTCACCAAGCATATCAAAGCCAAGGTTCTTATAGTGGTCGAGTACCCGACTTGGTTGTCCAACATCGTGCCGGTTCCGAAGAAAGTTGGGAAAGTCAGAGTATGTGTTGACTATCGAGATCTAAATAGAGCAAATCCCAAAGATATTTCCCGTTGCCTAATATACACATATTGATCAACAACTGTGCCAAACATGAACACCTATCCTTTGTGGATTGCTTCACGGGGTACCATTAGATCTGGATGGATGAGGAAGATGCTGAAAAGACAGCCTTCATCATGCCATATTGTTATAAAATTATGTCATTTGGTCTGAAGAATGCCGGAGCCACCTACATGAAAGCTATGACAACTATTTTCCACGACATGATACACTAAGAGATAGAAGTGTACGTGGATGACGTTATCATAAAATCCAAAAGGAGTACGGATCACATAGCGGATTTGAGGAAATTGTTCGATCCACTTCGAAAATATAACTTGAAACTGAATCCTGCAAAGTGTGCTTTCGGAGTCACTGCCGGGAAATTGTTAGGATTCATCGTCAATCGCAGAGGAATTGAGTTAGACTCATCAAAAGTTATAGCAATCCAAGACTTGCCACCTACGAAGAATAAGAAAGACGTGTTGAGCTTTTTAGGGCGTCTTAATTACATCAGTCTCTTCATAGCACAATCAATCGTGATATGTGAGCTGATCTTCAGGATGCTGAGGAAAGATGTTGTAACAAGATGGACTGAAAAATGCCAGAAAGCATTCGATAAAATTAAGAAGTATTTATCTAAACCACCCATTTTGGTCCCACCAGAACAATGGAAGACCACTGTTGCTTTATTTGTCCATATTGGATGGAGCCTTTGGTTGCGTTCTGGGACAACATGATGAGACTGGAAGAAAGGAGCATGCGATAAATTATCTGAGAAATAAATTCACACCTTACGAAGCCCGGTACTCTTTGCTGGAACGTACATGCTGTGATTTGACATGGACAACTCAGAAGTTGAGGCATTATTTCTGTGCACACACTACATATCTCATATCAAAAATTGACCCGCTAAATTACATCTTTCAGAAATCCATACCTACGGGTAAGCTAGCAAAGTGGAAAATATTGCTGAGTGAGTTCAACATCGTCTATGTATCTCAAAAGGCAATCAAAGGGCAAGCATTGGCGGATTGTCTGGCAGAAAATCCCGTAGACGAAAAATATGAACCATTGAAAACATATTTTCCCGATGAGGAGGTGTCGTTCGTGGGAGAAGATATCATCGAAGCATATGATGGTTGGAGAATGTTCTTTGATAGAGCAGCAAACTTCAATGGAGTAGGTATTGGAGCTGTCTTGGTATCATAGACCGGCCAACACTATCTGGTATCCGCAAAATTCAGGTTTCCATGCACCAACAAAAAGGTAGAGTTTGAGGCCTGCATCGTGGGACTTAGGTTGGCCATTAACATTAGTGTTCAGGAGCTATTGGTAATTGGAGATTCCGATCTGTTGGTGCATCAGGTTTTAGGAGAATGGGCTTCAAAGAACACCAAAATATTGCCATATTTGCACTGTGTAAGGTTCACAAAGATATAATTCAAACATGTTCCGAGAATTCAAAATGAGTTCGCAGATGCATTGGCCACTCTATATTCCATGATACAACACCTAGACAAGAACTTCATTGATCTTGTCCCAATAGAAATTCATAAACAACTGACTTATTGTGCTCATGTTGAAGAAGAGAGCGATGGAAATCTGTGGTTACATGACATCAAGGAATATTTGGCAAAAAGAGAATATCCAGAGCACTCTACCCATACTCAGAAGTGCATGCTTCGAAGATTAGCAAACCATTTCTTTCAAAGCGGAGGAATTTTGTATAAAAGAACTCTTGACTTGGGGTTACTATGGTGCGTTGATGCCAAGGAAGCGTCCAGATTGCTCAAGGAAATACATGTCGGAACTTGCGGACCACACACGAATGATTTCGTCTTAGCCAAAAAAATACTTAATGCAGGGTATTTCTGGATGACTATGGAAACAAACTGCATCCAGTATGTTCAGAAATCTCACCAATTCCAGATACATGCTGATATGATACGAGTGCCCAACTTGCCTCGCACAACATATCAATCCGCAATATAGAAGTTCAATGGGGCAAATATATCAAGCTTTAAATTTTTGACCTAAGGGTGCACTAACAAGTGGCACGATGGTAAACCCAAAGGGTGGTAACAGTATGGGGCATGCTATGGCGGTTATCACAAGAAGTGGAAGAGGTGGGAATGCACCCACCTCAAGTGGAAGTTGACTTGATGATGATGATAATGTAATGCAAGAAGAATAGATCCCAAATAATGTTGATCTACCAAATGAGGAGGTTCGGTTTGATATATATGATAGTGTGGAAAAGACTCAAGAGTAGGTGAACCCATCTAGGGAACACATCATTGACATACCGTAGATAGTAGTTCAAAAGTGAAGGGCACCATTGCCTAATCCTACACCTCCATACCATCAAAGACTTGCCAAGTAAAATGGTGAGAATCAATTTAAGAAGTTCATTCAAGTGATGATGAGTCTTTCAATCAATGTGTCATTGGTAGAAGGTTTGGAACAAATGCCTAGTTATGCAAATTTTAAGAAAGATCTTGTGACAAAGAAGCGGTTGATGAATTTTGTGACTATCAAAGTCACTCATCAAGTGAGAGCGATTGTTCATTCAATGGCTCCTAAGTTGGATGATCCCGGTGATTTTACGATTTCTTGTACAATTGGAAGTGCCGGGTTTGGTAAAGCTAGTTGTGATCTTGGGGAAAGTATAAATTTGATGCCCTATTCAGTTTTCAAGACTTTATGGATTGGACAACCAATACCCACTTCTATGAGATTGCAAATGGCCGATCGTAGCATGAAAAGGCCGTTGGGTGTGATTGAAGATGTTTTGGTCCGGGGTGATAAATTCATTCTTCTGGCAGACTTTGTCATTCAAGATTGTGAAGGTGATTATGAAGTTGTTACATTTTTAGTTTTCGTACGTTAAAGTTTCATCGTAAGTTAATTGACGTAGACTCGGGAATGAGGTTATTTTTGAGGTTATAAGAATTTGTGCCATTTATAACATGCGATGAGTAAGAGCCATGAAAGTTAAAGGGTAAACGAATCAAAGAAAATGAATTTCATTGAAGGTTGTCAATTTGGGATAAAATATGGTTTGAGCTATAATACCCGATATTTATGGACTAGTACCATACAAGGTACCACATGACCATGATAGTAAGGTGTATAAGGTATGTTAAAAGTGAGCAGTATTTTAAGTAATTTGGGATAATACTTAATTATGTGGGTAATAGGTTAATTATTGGATTAGTGGGGGATTAACAAGTTAATTAAGGAAATTAGTGGATAATTATTGGTGGGAAATCTCCCCCACCCCCCAACGTGGCAGAAACTTATGCCCCATTTGTGACTCTTTACTTACATTACAAGGTGGTACATTTAGAGAGACTTTTGGCTAAGTCACCACCTATGTGGGACCCACACCCATTAAGGTAAATATATCTCAAAATGCACAAATAGAGATATATCTAATCTTCATAGCAATGTAAATTGCTCCAGAAAACTCATACAAAATGATAGCAAAGTGATTTGCTACAAAATGCATACAAGACTATGTAGCTACGTGAGAATTGCGATTCTAAGGGAGTACCGTGCAATCTTTCTCAAGAATATCATATGGATTTTTTCCTATTTCGATCTCTCCGTTACGTGTTTTGTCGCGATNGTGATTTGCTACAAAATGCATACAAGACTACGTAGCTACGTGAGAATTGCGATTCTAAGGGAGTACCGTGAAATCTTTCTCAAGAATATCATACGGATTGTTTCCTATTGCGATCTCTCCGTTACGTGTTTTGTCGCGATTAACAGGTGTTAGAGGGATTGTCAAGAGAATCGGCTTAGGTATGTTAAGGCTATCCCTTCTCTCATTTTGGCATGATTCATATGGTATAAACGAAACTAGCAAATGCACAGTTTTCATAAATGACTCTATTGATGCCTATGTTTTTGATTCCCCATGTGAATTATTATAATATCTTCTGTTCATGGGTCTCAGAAAAATACGTAGTTGATAAAGTTTATCCGAAAGGCATATTGATCTTATGACATTCCAAGAAATCTTATTAACGTACTTCTTATGCATTTCATTCATTTATACATGTACATTGACCCATGACCAGATGG
>AWOL01S0021757.1:0-11613 GCA_000715115.1 Nicotiana otophora | reverse complement strand
GGCCAACCTCTCTGAAGTATACGTAGTCACAACAGAAATAAAATGTGCCGACTTGGTCAACCTGCCAACAATCACCCAAATTACATCAAACTTCCTCAAGGTCCGCGGCAACCCAACTACAAAATCCATAGTAATTCGTTCCCATTTCCACTCCGGTATGGTCATCTGCTGGAGTAGGCCACCTGGCCTCTGGTGCTCATATTTAACTTGCTGGCAATTTAGACACCAAGCTACATACTAAACTATGTCTTTTTTCATTCGTCGCCACCAATAATGTTGCCTCAAGTCATGATACATCTTAGTAGCACCTGGATGAATAGAATATCGAGATCTGTATGCCTCTTCCAGGATCTTTTTCCTCAGCCCATCCACATTAAGAACACATAGACAATCCTGGAGTCGCAGAACACCATCCTCACTAATAGTAACTTTCTTGGTATCACCTCGTAGTACCGTTCCATGAAGAACCACCAGGTATGGGTCATCATACTGGCGAGCCTTGATCTGCCCCAATAGTGAAGATTGGGCCACAACACATGCAAGAACTCGGCTGGGCTCTGAAATGTCCAGCCTCACAAGTTTGTTAGCCAAGGACTGAATATCTGAGGCTAATGGCCTTTCCTCTGCTGAAATGAAAGCCAAACTACCCATACTCTCCGCCTTTCTGCTCAAAGGCCATGTGACACTCGTTGGGGATCACATTGTAGAACGTTGGATAACTTTGTTGTTTTATTTTCATCTATTTTTCATGTGCTTGAGGTGGTTGAATGTGAAGGTTCTGAGGTTGATGATAGATTACAAGCAGAAGCGTTTTTGAGTAAAATCAATGCATTTGACTTTGTTTTCTTGCTTCACTTGATGTTGAAAGTGTTGATGATGTCGAACGAGTTGAGTAAAACTTTGCAGAAGAAAGAGCAAGATATTGTCAATGCTATGGTATTTCTTGACCTCACAAAGGAAAGGTTGCAAGTAATGAGAGAAGATGGATAGGTGCCATAGATGGATGAAGTCTCTTTATTTTGTGTTAAACATGATATTGTGGTATCCAATATGGAATAGTTCTATATTCCTGAAAAGTCAAAGCGTAAACCTTCTACTGTTACGTATTCACATCACTTATGTGTTGATCTTTTTTATTCTATGATTGATTTGCAGCTTCAGGAGCTTAACAGTCGTTTTGATGTTGTGAATGGTAACTTGCTTCTTGGTATAGCTAGCTTGAATCCGGTTAATTCATTTGCTAAGCAAAGAATAATGACATTGGCTAAGTATTATCCAGATGAGTTTGGCGAATTGAAGCTTCGAGATCTTAGTCACCAACTTGACACTTTCATATTGCACATGTGACGTGATGACCTTAGGTTTTCTGATTTTAAAGGAATTGGTGATTTGGCAAAAGCCTTGGTTGAGGCAAATCTTCCAGAGAGTTATTCACTTGTTTATTTACTTGTAAAGTTAACTCTAATTTTACCTGTCACGACTGCAACGGTGGAAAGAGCATTTTCATCTATGAAGTACATCAAAGATGAATTACGTAGTAGTATTAATGATACATTTTCAAATGATTGTTTAGTTTGTTACTTTGAGAAGGAAGTATTAACAAATGTAAATAATGATGCTATTATTGTCCGTTTTCAAAATATGAAAGCGCGTCGAGTTCAAATATGAACGAATGATGTAGTTTTATTAAATTAGTATCACATTGATGATATTCGATAATATTAAAGTTTGTATTTTGCTGATAAGTTATCATATATGTTTTCATAGAGTTGCGCCGAACTTTATCACTAGTAATTGGCATGTTTAAGACAATGGTGCCTCCGTCCTGCTCAAATCCTGGGTCCGCCTCTGGATTTTGGATCATGACAATATCTAAGTTGTATGATGTTGTAGTTGTACTTAATTGGGTAAGAATGATGTATGAAAGTTGTAGATGAGCTATAAATAAATTGTATATTGTATAATTAGTTGTATGAATTTTTTTTAGTATGTATGTTGTTGTAGGTATATCAGATTTGTATTAAATTTGTACGAAATTTATTTTTAATTTGTATGATGTTATACCATATATTATTCTTTTCTTACTCGATTTGTTAAAGAAAGAAAAATAGAGAATGAATTGCAAATTTGACTCATGTGCATTAATTCATGTTTGTTTTAAACTGAGATACTTGAATATTGTAGCAACAATAGTGACTAATAATGGCAATCTATAAGTAACTAATTTGACTACACATGCTAAATTAACTATTAGCGTTAATATGTTTTTTATTTTTGGAGTTGCGCTACAATATTCTGATTCTTGATGATGGCCCTGACAATAGCGTGGATATACATGTGATACACAATTGATACAAATATGATACATATGTGATACACTGATTGTACAAGTGTGTGAGTCTCCACCATTGACATCCATTAAAAAGCTTTGAAGCTTTGTATACGAATTCAAATTTTCAAAAAATATTATTTGTTTGAATTAGGTGTTATTGCAAATGATTGGGAATATTCTATGCAGTTTATATCTCGATTTTGAAGGTATTTGGTGAAGTTTAGATTTGATTTTGGCTGGATTTTTAAAGAAGAAGAAGAAGAAGAAGAAGAAGACATGACATACAACAGATATATAAAACTATATTAAAGTTGTATAATAGGGGTGCGAAATTTTTATGAAAACTATATTTGGTTGTATTTTATTTGTAGTTGTATTTTTTTGAATGATATATGAAAAATAAAAATTAGTTGTATATTGTTTGAATCATTGTATGAAATTTGTATTTAAGTTATAAATACTAGTATCTTTTTACATAAACTTGTTGGTATGTATAGAAGATGTATTAAGAGAGAAAGTTTTGATTGGAATTTCGGAGAGGAAGAAGAACACACCACATACAAAATATATACAAATCATATATGAAATACATACAAAAGACATATTGTATAAAATTTGTATGAAAATTATATCTTTGTATGATGTTGAAGTTGTACTTAATTGGGTAAGAATGATGTATGAAAGTTGTAGATGAGTTATAAATAAGTTGTATATTGTATAATTAGTTGTATGATTTTTTTAGTATGTATATTGTTGTAGGTATATCAGATTTGTATTAATTTGTATGAAATTTATTTTTAATTTGTATGATGTTATACCATATATTATTCTTTTCTTACTTGATTTGTTAAAGAAAGAAAAATAGAGAATGAATTCCAAATTTGACTCATGTGCACTGATTCATGTTTGTTTTAAACTGAAATACTTGAATATTGTAGCAACAATAATGACTAATAAGGGCAATCTATAAGTAACTAATTTGATTACACATGCTAAATTAACTATTAGCATAAATATTTTTATTCTATTTTTGGAGTTGCGCTACAATATTTCGATTCTTGATGATGGCCCTGACAATAGAGTAGATATACATGTGATACACAATTGATACAAATATGATACATATGTGATATACAAATGATACACAATGTGATACACATATTATTATTTTTTCATGTTCAGTTTTTATTTCGAATTTTCAATTCAAACCACCTCAAAACTTCACCAAATCGTCCCAAAATTGAAATTCAAGCTCCTTAAGATGTACCAAATCTATTCTAATAACACCCACTGAAAAGAAACAAAAAATTGATATTTTTTGCTACAAATAGCTAATTGGCTAATATTAGTAATATTTTATGACTTGGCCAATTTTTGTAATGAGTTACTTATAAATGGACATAGTTGGCAGTTTCCCTACTTTCTTCTATATCAATGTAGAGACCAAACTATTATAATAAGAGGAAGCAAATAGTCAAGGCTCGAGAGGAAAGAAATGGGATCGATTGAATTATTGACTTAAGATGCACCGAAAAAATATAAATAAATAAAGGCAGAATACCACATAAATCACTAAATGTTATTTCAAAATTACCATTTAATATTAAATTATATAAAATTTAAAAAGTATTTTTAATGAGTTACTTATAAATGGACATAGCTCCCTACTTTCTTCTATATCAATATAGAGACCAAACTATTATAATAAGAGGAAGCAAATAGTCGAGGCTCGAGAGGAAAGAAATGTGATCGATTGAATTATTGACTTAAGATGCAACGAAAAAAATGTAAATAAATAAAGGCAAAATGCCGCATAAATCTATAAGATTTATTTCAAAATTACCATTTAATATTAAATTACATAAAATTTAAAAAGGTTTTTTTACCTATCTACACTACATATGAAACTTATTTACCCTCTCTAATCAAGTTGTAACTTAATTATATGGTCATGTACAATTTTACCAAGTATGTACAAATTAGTTTTAAATGAGTATCCCTTGATTATAGCCTTTTAATTTAGTAAATCCCTTTAAACCCTCATAATAATTTTCTTACCCAGACAAACCCCAATCACAGTTCTTTATAAACGATTTTTCTTTTTATCTCTCTTAAATCAACCTTTTTTCTACACTGATTGTACAAGTTTTCTTTCTTTCATAGCTCATAAGTTTCTCTAACAATGGCGAAGAAAGGGATTAATTGTGCCATGGCTGGAGTTTAGAGCTTTTCTGGGCTTCCTCTTTTCTTTTTGGCATTCCGATGGCGGGCTAGCATCAGATAAATATTAATTATATTTGGCTCGATTGTACGAATTGAAATTGTCAATCAATAAATTTTGAAGGTGTCTGACTCTCCACCATTGACGTCCATTAAAAGGTTTTGAAGCTTTGTATACGAATTTAAATTTTCAAAACATATGATTTGTTTGGATTAGGTGTTATTGCAAATGATTAAAAATATTCTATGGAGTTTATATCTCGATTTTGAAGGTATTTGGTGAAGTTTAGATTTAATTTTGACTGGATTTTCAAAGAAGAAGAAGAAGAAGAAGATATGACATACAACAGATATATAAAATTATATTAAAGTTGTATAATAGGTGTGCAAAATTTGTATGAAAACTATATTTGGTTGTATTTTATTTGTAGTTGTACTTTTTTGAATGATATATGAAAGATGAAAATTAGTTGTATATTGTATGAGTCATTGTATGAAATTTGTATGAAAGTTGAAAGTTGAAAATTAGTTGTATACTGTATGAGTCACTGTATGAAAATTAGTTGTATACTGTATGAGTCATTGTATGAAATAGCTAATTGGTTAATACTAGTAATATTTGGCTAATATTAGTAATTATTTATGAATTGGCCAATTTTTTAATGAGTTACTTATAAATGGACATAGCTGGTAGTTTCCCTACTTTCTTCTATATCAATGTAGAGACCAAACTATTATAATAAGAGGAAGCAAATAGTCAAGGCTCGAGAGGAAAGAAATGTGATCGATTGAATTATTGACTTAAGATGCAACGGAAAAAATGTAAATAAATAAAGGCAAAATGCCGCATAAATTACTAAAGTTTATTTCAAAATTACCATTTAAGATTAAATTACATAAAATTTAAAAAGGTGTTTTACCTATCTACACTACATATGAAACTTATTTACCCTCTCTAATCAAGTTTTAACTTAATTACATGGTCATATACAATTTTACCAAGTATGTACAAATTAGTTTTAAATGAGTATCCCTTGATTGTAGCCTTTTAATTTAGTAAATCCCTTTAAACCCTCATAATAATTTTCTTACCCAGACAAACCCCAATCACAGTTCTTTATAAACGATTTTTCTTTTTATCTCTCTTAAATCAACCTTTTTTCTACACTGATTGTACAAGTTTTCTTTCTTTCATAGCTCATAAGTTTCTCTAACAATGGCGAAGAAAGGGATTAATTGTGCCATGGCTGGAGTTTAGAGCTTTTCTGGGCTTCCTCTTTTATTTTTGGCATTCCGATGGCGGGCTAGCATCAGATAAATATTAATTATATTTGGCTCGATTGTACGAATTGAAATTGTCAATCAATAAATTTTGAAGGTGTCAGACTCTCCACCATTGACGTCCATTAAAAGGTTTTGAAGCTTTGTATACGAATTTAAATTTTCAAAACATATGATTTGTTTGGATTAGGTGTTATTGCAAATGATTGGAAATATTCTATGGAGTTTATATCTCGATTTTGAAGGTATTTGGTGAAGTTTAGATTTGATTTTGGCTGGATTTTCAAAGAAGAAGAAGAAGAAGACATGACATACAACAGATATATAAAATTATATTAAAGTTGTATAATAGGTGTGCGAAATTTGTATGAAAACTATATTTGGTTGTATTTTATTTGTAGTTGTACTTTTTTGAATGATATATGAAAGTTGAAAATTAGTTGTATACTGTATGAGTCATTGTATGAAATTTGTATTTAAATTATAAATACTAGTATCTTTTTACATAAACTTGTTGATATGTATCAAAGATGTATTAAGAGAGAAAGTTTTGATTGGAATTTCGGAGAGGAAGAAGAACACACCACATACAAAATATATACATATCATATATAAAATACATACAAAAGACATATTGTATAAAATTTATATGAAAATTGTATTTAAGTTATATGATGTTGTAGTTACACTTAATTGGGTAAGAATGATGTAAGAAAGTTGTAGATGAAATATAAATAAGTTGTATATTGTATGATTTGTTTTTAGTATGTATGTTGTTGTAGATATATCAAATTTGTATTAAATTTGTATGAAATTTATTTTTAATTTGTATGATGTTGTACCATACATTATTCTTTTCTTACTCGATTTGTTAAAGAAAGAAAAATAGAGAATGAATTTCAAATTTGACTCATGTGCACTGATTTACGTTTGTTTCAAACTGAAATACTTGAATATTGTAGCAACAATAGTGACTTATAAGGGCAATCTATAAGTAACTAATTTGATTATACATGCTAAATTAACTATTAGCGTAAATATTTTTATTTTATTTTTGGAGTTGCGCTACAATATTCCGATTCTTGATGATGGCCCTGACAATAGCGTGGATATACATGTGATACACAATTGATACAAATATGATACATATGTGATATACAAATGATACACAGTGTGATACATATATCATTTATTTTTCATGTTCAGTTTTTACTTCGAATTTTCAATTCAAACCACCTCAAAACTTCACCAAATCATCCCAAAAATGAGATTCAAGCTCCTTAAGATGTACCCAATCTATTCTAATAACACCCACTCAAAAGAAAGAAAAACTTAATATTTTTTGCTACAAATAGCTAATTGGTTAATATTAGTAATATTTGGCTAATATTAGTAATTATTTATGAATTGGCTAATTTTTTAATGAGTTACTTATAAATGGACATAGCTGGTAGTTTCTTTACTTTCTTCTATATCAATGTAGAGACCGAACTATTATAATACGAGGAAGCAAATAGTCAAGGCTCGAGAGGAAAGAAATGTGATCGATTGAATTATTGACTTAAGATGCAACGAAAAAAATGTAAATAAATAAAGGTAAAAATGCCGCATAAATCACTAAAGTTTATTTCAAAATTACCATTTAATATTAAATTACATAAAAGTTAATAAGGTTTTTTACCTATCTACACTACATATGAAACTTATTTACCCTCTCTAATCAAATTTTAACTTAATTACATGGTCATATACAATTTTACCAAGTATGTACAAATTAGTTTTAAATGAGTATCTCTTGATTGTAGCCTTTTAATTTAGTAAATCCCTTTAAACCCTCACAATAATTTTCTTACCCAGACAAACCCCAATTACAGTTCTTTCTAAAGAAATTTTCTTTTTCTCTCTCTTAAATCAACCTTTTTTCTACACTGATTGTACAAGTTTTCTTTCTTTCATAGCTCATAAGTTTCTCTAACAATGGCGAAGAAAGGGATTAATTGTGCCATGGCTGGAGTTTAGAGCTTTTCTGGGCTTCCTCTTTTCTTTTTGGCATTCCGATGGCGGGCTAGCATCAGATAAATATTAATTATATTTGGCTCGATTGTACGAATTGAAATTGTCAATCAATAAATTTTGAAGGTGTCTGACTCTCCACCATTGACGTCCATTAAAAGGTTTTGAAGCTTTGTATACGAATTTAAATTTTCAAAACATATGATTTGTTTGGATTAGGTGTTATTGCAAATGATTAAAAATATTCTATGGAGTTTATATCTCGATTTTGAAGGTATTTGGTGAAGTTTAGATTTAATTTTGACTGGATTTTCAAAGAAGAAGAAGAAGAAGAAGATATGACATACAACAGATATATAAAATTATATTAAAGTTGTATAATAGGTGTGCAAAATTTGTATGAAAACTATATTTGGTTGTATTTTATTTGTAGTTGTACTTTTTTGAATGATATATGAAAGATGAAAATTAGTTGTATATTGTATGAGTCATTGTATGAAATTTGTATGAAAGTTGAAAGTTGAAAATTAGTTGTATACTGTATGAGTCACTGTATGAAAATTAGTTGTATACTGTATGAGTCATTGTATGAAAATTAGTTGTATACTGTATGAGTCATTGTATGAAATAGCTAATTGGTTAATACTAGTAATATTTGGCTAATATTAGTAATTATTTATGAATTGGCCAATTTTTTAATGAGTTACTTATAAATGGACATAGCTGGTAGTTTCCCTACTTTCTTCTATATCAATGTAGAGACCAAACTATTATAATAAGAGGAAGCAAATAGTCAAGGCTCGAGAGGAAAGAAATGTGATCGATTGAATTATTGACTTAAGATGCAACGGAAAAAATGTAAATAAATAAAGGCAAAATGCCGCATAAATTACTAAAGTTTATTTCAAAATTACCATTTAAGATTAAATTACATAAAATTTAAAAAGGTGTTTTACCTATCTACACTACATATGAAACTTATTTACCCTCTCTAATCAAGTTTTAACTTAATTACATGGTCATATACAATTTTACCAAGTATGTACAAATTAGTTTTAAATGAGTATCCCTTGATTGTAGCCTTTTAATTTAGTAAATCCCTTTAAACTGTCACGACCCCAAATTCCCTCCGTAGGATGTCGTGATGGCACCTAGTCTCTCAAACTAGGTAAGCCTATCAATACGGAATAACAATAGAAATCGGAAATAAATAATGTTCAAATTCACATAATTTCAACTTTCAAAACCCGGTAGAAATAAGTCACAAGCTTCTAAGTATTTATCCTCAATGTATCTATATATATCAAGGTCTAAGAAAAATAAGGAAGTAATATAATAATGATAGAAGGGGACTTTATAGTCTGCGGACACTGGCAGATATACCTCGAAGTCTCCGTACACAGGTAGCCCACTGATGTCTGGACTGGTAGGATGTACTTGGATCTGCACAAAATGATGTGCAGAAGCGTAGTATGAGTACACCGCAGCGGTACCCAATAAGTGCCAAGCCTAACCTCGGTAGAGTAGTGGTGAGGTCAGGTCAGGCCCTACTGGAATAATAAAAGACAAGGTGAGATATTTAAAAATATAATAAAAATGAAATGACAATGAAAATGAATCAAGTAAGTAGTATGTCATCAATTAACTACGCAAAATAATGGCAAATAATACCTCGTGGAAACAAAACAGAATCTTTTCAACTTTAAGAAAATCACAACAATAATCAAAGGCAAATGCGGCTATAAATCAATATCAACAAAGGCACTCCCGAGGTACCATCTCGTAGTCCCAAATCATAAATAAATTCAAAATATCTCATATTCTTATATCACCGCGGGAGCCTTTACATTTAATTTTAAAGAAAATATTTTTTCCGAAATACCATCCCGCGTTTTAGCCACCCTTATCACACCGCATGACTTCTAGTAGTTCCCCTACTAGCCACGCGTATCAAGTCACCCTTATCTCACCGTATGTGTTTCAACACCCAGACCTTATACCACTGCATGTGTATCACAATTAGTACAAAAATCAACAATACTTTCCACAACATGGAGCTCACGACTCAATCACAATGAGTACAAAAATCTCACAAAATATTCGGGAATTAAATAACTCAGCAAAAATAATATTTACAGAATTTTAATACGTTTCCTCAGTTCCAAATTTAAAATATCAAATACTTCATAACAATAATATTTAAATTAAAAAAGATTCACCTTCAAATAATGCACAGAATAAAAGAAACTAAGTTTCAGCTAAACAGGTAAACACAATTAGCAGGAGAAAGTCAAGCAAATTTAAAGTATATAAATCAGATCAATGATGGAGAATATAACAAAATTTAATAATTTAATTAATATGCAACAATGATCTACATAATTTAAAAATATAATCTTTCACATTTAACCCGTGTACACACTCGTCACCTTGTATACACGTCTTTCACCACATTACAATTATCACATCAATACCAATCCCAGGGAAAATTTCTCCAACACAAGGTTAGACAAGTCACTTACCTCGACTTGCTCCAATTTAATCAAGTAGTATGCCCTTTTCTCGATTTTTCGACTCCAATCGACTCGAATCTAGTCATTATTAATTCAATACAATCAACAAAAATTATAGAATCAATTCCACAAGAAAATACTATATTTTTCAATAAACATCCGAAATTAACTCAAAAACATCGCTCGTGGGGCCCATGTCTTAGAATCCGACAAAACTCACAAAATCCAACAACCCATTCAATTACGAGTCCAGCCATACTAGTTCTACTCAAATCCGACTTCGAATCGACATTCAAATCCCAAAAATTCATTTTATGAAATTTCTATAATTTTTCCCAAATTTCCATCTCAAAATACTAATTGGATGATGAAAACAACGATATATTCATGTATGTTAACAAAATCTGAGTTAGAATCACTTACCTCGATGAATTTCTTGAAAAACCCGCGCACAATCGTCACAAACCGAGCTCTCTAGGTCCCAAAAGTGAAATAATACCCTAGGCCTCGGTTATATAATACATTCTCTGAACTCACCATGTGCGGTCCGCACAATTCCAAGTGCGGCCGCACATCCCAGCTCCTGCGGTCGCACAAAAATTGTGCGGCCGCACTCTCTTGGTGACTGCACTGCCAGGATTTAGTATTTTGGCCATCACTTTCTCTACGGATGTCCAAATGATGACCTCTTTACCTTTCTAGAAACTAGATACGAAGGGATACAATTTTTGGTTTTGAATCATCTCAAAATTCCTTGTGGATCAAAAGATATAAGCTTCCAAAGTCGGACCATCAAATCTGAGAGTTCCTGAGTGCGGCCGCACACAAAATTATGCAGTCCGCACAATTCCCCTGAGGTCCGCACTTCCCTTTATCTTAGCACTCCCAAAATGTCACGACCCCAAATTCCCTTCGTTGGAGGTCGTGATGACACCTAGTCTCTAAGACTAGGTAAGCCTATCAATGCGGAATAATCATAAATATCTGAAACAAATAAACTATAATTCAAATAATTACAACTCCCAAAATCCGGTAGAAATAAGTCACAAGCTTCTAAGAATTTATTCTCAATGTCTCTATATGTCAAGGTCTAAATAAAATATAAGGAAGTAACATAAAATGATAGAAGGGGGCTCCGAAATCTACGGACGCTGGCAGATATACCTCAAGTCTCCGTGCGCAGGTAACTCACTAACGTCTAGGCTGGTAAAATGTACCTGGATCTGCACAAAAAGATGTGCAGAAGCGTAGTAT
>AWOL01S0021754.1:3361-14575 GCA_000715115.1 Nicotiana otophora | reverse complement strand
GAAATGCGGCTCTACCTCATCTCTGCAACAAAACACAGCTACTCGCGGCTCGATTTAACACCTAGATCTTCACAATTAAGTGTAGAGTGTAGTATGAGTACAACCAACCCCATGTACTCAGAAAGTATCATAACTAACATGTTTATGACTTTGATTTATGAGATGATAATATTATTATTGTCCGCTTGTGAGATTTATCAAGTGCTCAGGTTATTAGCGAGTATCGTTAATAATTATTGTCTCTATTATCTCACTGAGGTAATAAAGACAATAATTTTTAATGATACTCTCTAATAACCTGATCAGTTCATAAATCTCACAACTGCACAACAATAATATTATCATGTCATAAATCATAGTGATAAATATCTATCACTCCCCATACTGGGGAGAGGCGTGGCAGGCATCCGGTGCGGTACTAGCCGGAGCGAACCAATCTATAACTTTTATTTTTGTAACTATCATGGGCCAACAAGGCCACATCTCGTAATGTATAACTATAAGTTGGCAAACGTTGTATCAATGAACCATCGTTCTTAAAATATGGATACATAGGAGACGTCAAGGCCTATGACATACTGTACAAAATGAACCTCTGTCTACAAAGCCTTTAAGATTAGTTGACATCAAATGGGATAGGGCCCCTGTCTGACAATAAGTCAGTAGCAAAACTCTAACGTGATGACTTATAGATTTGACTGCACTCCAAATGAAGTGGAGGCTTACCGATCCTTTGCTGAATGCTAACCTCGTCTATTATGAGGGCTCTATTACACCTCGAACCTGGGGAGTGAGACCGGCACCCGGTGCCTCGCCTATCCTTGCGAACCAACTTCCAACTAAGGAAATCTGAACATATAATGTCATACTTTGGCCATAGGCCACATTTCAAGATAGTTTGCGAAGCAAAATATAAAACTGAATGGTTACCAAAGCTGACTAAACATCAATATACAGCTGGGCCAGCATGGCCGTCATGACTACTGCAGCTAACAAACCAACATAATATACATACAAGGCCTACAAGTCCAACATACTGCACTAACTGACAGGTTATGTCTACAAGCCTTTACTGATGGATGTACTGTGATCGGAACCACGTCCCGACCTACCCATAACCTATATATACATACACAAGATGTATACAAAACTCTAGACCCGGCAACTCTGAAGCACGCGAAGCTTACCGATAAAGCTGAACTCTGGCAACACCTATATACACTTACCCATAACCTATATACACATACACAAGATGTATACAAAACTCTAGACCCGGCAACTCTGAAGCACGCGAAGCTTACCGATAAAGCTGAACTCTGGCAACACCTATATACACTTACCCATAACCTATATACACATACACAAGATGTATACAAAACTCTAGACCCGGCAACTCTGAAGCACGCGAAGCTTACCGATAAAGCTGAACTCTGGCAACACCTATATACACTTACCCATAACCTATATACACATACACAAGATGTATACAAAACTCTAGACCCGGCAACTCTGAAGCACGCGAAGCTTACCGATAAAGCTGAACTCTGGCAACACCTATATACACTTACCCATAACCTATATACACATACACAAGATGTATACAAAACTCTAGACCTGACAACTCCGAAGTACGTGGAGCTTACAGATAATGCTGAACTCGGGCAACACCTACTGAGGAGGTCTACCCATCTGTCTGTCTGAACTTGCACTCATAAAATGCAGCGTCCCTAGAAAAAGGGACGTCAGTACAAAATAATGTACCAAGTATGCAAGGCAATAAAATAACTGAAAGCTGAAACTCAACTGGTAATATAATAACTGGGAGTCAAAGAAATTAAATAACGAAAACACACAATGGTCAGTTTTCCTGTTATTGCGTGTACACCATCAAGAGAGAAACATGAGAGGCTGACCCTAGGGGGATGGATCCTTATCCACACACTGCACGGACAACTCATGTGCTAACATAACTCAGGTCCGCACAGACAACTTACGTGCTATCAACCCAGTCCATATCACATATAAAGCACATAGAAAGGTACATGTACATGAATAATGTATATCAATTTGCATACTCATGGACTGATAAAAGTGACATGCTATAATATAGCAATGTGCTAAGTGTACTACCACAGTTCAAATCAGGTAATTACGCCAACAGAATAGCAACTAACACGTTTGAATAGGAGATCAACCAACAAAAAAATCTCTAACATGATTCCAAATTGTTCATGAAGGGAATACAACATAATAAGTATGATAACATGAAGCTTAAGAATCGATTCAAGGCATATAAGAGCCTAAACACTACCCCGAGCATGGATAATACCCTAGTATACGCACATGGGCTCAATCCCCTCACATGTTCTACATCCATAGCATGTAGCTTTCACTAATAACTCAGGCAACTAGTGCCTCAACCAACTTTAGGTAAGATAATTAACTCAAGCAAGCTAAATCAATACTTTAGAAAGCCCTGCCCGTGTGAATCAACCTCCAGATGGCTAGAATCTAGCCAAAACAACTTTATAATATCAATAGAAGCCATAGAAATCAACCCCAAATAGTAAAGCTAAGATTTTGATGCAATTATACAAAGTCAGCCCTAGGCTCGCACCCTAGAACTTGACAAAACTCACAAATCCAGAACACCTATTCCAATACGAGTCCAAATATGTGTGTTTCATCCAAATCCAAACCTCAAGTCGTTAATTTTCACTCTCCAAAACCATAGTCCAAAACCACCAAATTCCACCTTTAATTCACATACACTAGGTGTAATAATTCGTTGATAATTAATATCTAACACCAAAATCCATTAGTGTGCTTACCCCTTCAATTGTTGTGAAATCCCTCCAAAAATAGCATATACCCAAGCTCCACAACTCTAAATAATGAAAAATGACAAACCCTCAAAATATAATAGAATGTCCAGCGATTCCGCATTTGCGGTCCAAAATGTCGCATTTGCGAAAAGTCGATTGGAGATGCGAGAATGGCTTATTCCCCGACCAACAACGTATGCAGTTCTCCTACCGCTTCTGTGAAATCGCTTCTACATTCCAACATCTGCATTTGCATTCTTCCCCTTGCCTCCAGCCCAATCCACTTCTATGTAACATTATCCACTTCCGCGGCTTCGTATATGTGACCACAATTTCGTAGATGCGAAAACACAAGACTCAACAATCTTCAGCAATGCCAGCATAACTTAAACCAATCCGAAATAAACCTGAAACACGCCCGAGGCCCGTGGGATCCTTACCAAACATACCAACCAATCCCAAAATATAACATGGACCTACTCGAGACCTCGAATCATACCAAACAATATTAAAACCATGAACCACACCTCAATTTGAACATAAGGAACTAATCCAAATTTCCAAATTCAAAATTTACGTCGAATATGCCTAAAAAACATGTAATAATCTGAAATATTACATTCTAGTCCCAAATGACACGACGGAACTATTCCAACTCCCGGAATGACAATCTAAACCTCATATCATCAAATCAACTCTTCGTCAAACCTATAAGGCTTATAAACTTTCAACTTACTAATTTTCGCCAAATAGAACCAAATCAACCTAGATAACCCCAAATCAAAATCCGGGCATACACCTAAGTCCAAATCCACCTTACAAACCTATTGGAACCATCCAAGAACCATTCTTGGGTCATCAACACAAAAATCAAACTCCAGCCAACGCTTACAACCTAAGCCTCCAAGCAACAGACTATGTGTCCCAATTCAATCCAAAACTCCCCCGAAACCAAATTAACCATCCCCCACTAGTCAGATAATCATAAATACACATATATAAAGCATCAAATGGGGGAAACAAGGCAATAATACATAAAATGACCGGTCGGGTTGTACATAACACCATTATCTCTAATCACAACCTCCTTATCACTACACCGCTGAGCGTGTTTTTCAACACTAACAAGTAAGGATCATCAAAATACTGGGCCTTGATACGCTCCAACAACAATGATTGTGCCACAACACAAGCAAGAACCTTGTTAATCTCTAAAACATGATACCTGACAAGCCGGTTGGCCAAAGCCTAAATATCCATGGCTTGTGGCCTCTCCACTGTCGGTAAAAATGCCACACTATTCATTCTCTCTGCTATTCTACTCAAGGAATCAACCACAATATTGGCCTCCCCGAATGATATAATATGATGATATCATAGTCTTTCAATAACTCCAACCATCTCCACTGCCACAAATTATGGTCTTTCTGTGTGAACAGGTGTTGGAGACTCCGATGGTCGGTATGGACCTCACGTGGAACCCCATATAAATAGTGCATCCAAATCATGAGAGCGTGAACAGGGGATGCAAACTCCAAATCACGCATAGGGTAATTCTTCTCGTAAACCTTTAACTAACGAGACGCGTAGGCAATCACCCTACTGTCCTACATCAATATTGTGCCAAGTCCAATACGCGATATATCACAATACATAGTGTAAGATCCCAAACTTGTAGGAAACACAACCATTGGGTCTACAGTCAATGCAGTCTTGAGCTTCTAAAATCTCGCTTCACACTTATCGGACCATCTGAAAAGCGCACCCTTCTAGGTAAACTTGGTCAATAGGGCGAACATAGATGAAAACCCCTCCACGAACCGATGATAGTAAGCTACCAAGAAGCATCGAATCTCTATAGCTGAAGTAGGATTAGGCTAGTTCTGAACTGCCTCAATCTACTTGTGATCCACCTTGATACCCTCGTACAACACCCCATGACCCAAGGCATAAAATTAACGATCCTTCAAAGTCTGAAGCACTACCGTAGTTGCTGCTCATGCTCCTCTCGACTGCAGAAGTAAGCAAAAATATCATCAATGAAGACAATCATGAAGGAATCCAGATAAGACATGAACACTCAGTTCATCAAGTCCATAAAGGCTGACGGGGCATTAATCAAGCCAAATGACATCACCAAGAACTCGTTGTGAATAAATTGAGTCCTAAAAGATATCATAGGGACATATCATGCCCCAATCTTCACCTAATGGTAGCCAGATCTTAAATCAACCTTTAAAAACACCTCGACACCCTGAAGCTGGTCAAATAAACCATCAATCTTTGAAAATGGATACTTGTTCTTGATAGTGACCTAGTGCAACATCCGATAATCTATGCACATCCTCATCAATCCGTACTTTTTCTTAAAAAAACAACATTGGCACACCCCTAGGGGAAACACTCGATCTTATGAACCCCTTGTCAAGCAAATCCTGCAACTTATCCATTAAATCGTTAAACTCAGCTGGAGCCATACGATACAGTGGAATAGAAATGGGTTGAGCGCTCAAAACCAAGTAAATGAATAAGTCAATACCTTTGTGGAGTTGCATACTCGCCAAATCTATAGGAAATACCTCAGGAAACTCACTCAGGACCCGTACCAAATCCATAGAAGGAACCTCCGCCCTAAAATCACTGATATAAGCCAAATACGCCAAACACTCCTTCTCGACCATATGTCGAGCCTTCAAATATGAAACCACCATACTAGTGGAGTGACCAAGAGTTCCTCTCCACTCCAATCTAGGCAACCCCAACATGGATAAAGTCATAGTCTTTGCATGGAAATCCCAGATAATGTGATACAGGGACAACCATTCTATACCAAGAATAACCTCAAAATCCACCATATCGAACAACATAAGATCAACTACAATATCAAAACCATTAATAGTCACAAAACAAGACCTGTACACTGATAACCTATTATGGAATCCCCAACCGACATAGACATAGAAGGAACATAAAGAGAATCACAATGCATACTCAAATGCGAAGAAAAATATGAAGGCACATAAGAATATGTAGAACTTGGATCAAATAACAAGGAAGCATCTCTATGATAGGCTGAGATTATACACGTAATAACTATATCTGCATGACTCCGCCTCAAGTCTAGATGGAAATGCATAACAACATGCATACCTAGTGTTTGATAGAATGCTCAAATGAGATAGAACTATGATCATCTTCCTAATTTTGGTTTAATCTGTTATATTTCTAAAATAGATTGAAGTTGCTAAGATTTCCCAAACATTTTAGAGTTAAAGGATGCTCAATTGAGGTATGTTGGCTAAGCTCTTCTCTTAGAATTGAAACCCACGATATTCATGTAATTTATGTAAGACCCAAGTGGCTCATTATAAATTGGGTATTCCGAGTAAGTTTGTGTTGAAAGATATATATTCAATAAGTATCCCAAATGCTATTATCATGTCATGTTATCATTTGAGAATGGGTACAAGTATGGGCAGTGCATTAGTAATGTTTCGACTTCAAGTCATGTTCAAGCGAAGGCTATTATGCCAAATTCTGTGAAATACCTCAATGTGCCTTAGACTCCTAATTGCACACATGTGTACTATATACCTTGATTTGAATTGTTGTTGTTGTTGATGATTAAGATGATCTTTGAAAGTGAAAAGGTGATCATGAAATACTAAATACGGCCAACATTACCAAGAATGATTTTATAATTGTGGCCACTAGTACCAATGAAATGAAAAGATATGAAAGAGGTATGAAATGCGATGATTGATATAAAAAGGTTGATGTCTCTAATGAGACGGCCTAGCCGATCGGGTCGTGATCGGACACCATGCCGCACACATGGTGGTGATTGTGCTGGAAATTGTATTTGACATTGTGATTGTGGTTGATGTCTCTAATGAGACGGCCTAGCCGATCGGGTCGTGATCGGACACCATGCCGCACACATGGTGGTGATTGTGCTGGAAATTGTATTTGACATTGTGATTGTGGTTGATGTCTCTAATGAGACGGCCTAGCCGATCGGGTCGTGATCGGACACCATGCCGCACACATGGTGGTGATTGTGCTGGAAATTGTATTTGACATTGTGATTGTGGTTGATGTCTCTAATGAAACAGCCTAGCCGATTGGGTCATGATCGGACTCCATGCTAAAAGTTCGGTGGTATTGTTATTGAGAGTGATTGTGGTTGATGCCTCTAATGAGATGGCCTAGTTGATTGGGCCATGATCGGGATTTGTGATAAAAGTAAGGTAGTATTGCTATTGTGAATAATGGTATTGTGAATGATGGTATATCGGTACTAAGGATCTTCAACCTACAAATATGGAAATTTACTTGAAATCTTATGTGGTTCTTAAATTCATGTTTTGGTATTGCTCGAGGCTTCCATTGGTTTTATGATTGTTCCTCCTTGTAATATTATTAATTATATGGAGAGGGTATTAAGGTATACATACAAGTGCTATTCGACGGTACTAACGTCCCTTTTGTAGGGGGCGCTGCATCTTTAATGGATGCAAGTGATTCCACAACAGGAGACATTGATCAGTGATAGCGGTACACCCTCTTCCCAGTTGACTTGGTGAGTCCCACTTCATTCCGGGGTCATGTATCTTTTGTTCTTTCTGTATTGTGTTTGAGGTATAGTCGGGGCCTTGTTGCCGGCAGTATCATAGTACTCTTCTTTATCTATAGAGGCTCCATAGACATATTGTGAGTTGTATATTGGTGCTGGGAAAGTCAAACTATGTTGTGTTAGGTTGTATTACCGATTCCATTTGAGACTTTAAAATGATGAAACCATCAGTAATGAATTTATATTGTAGACATGATCACCTTATTATCTAATTAATGAAAATATATATTATCTCCATTTATGGATAAGTTTAGGCAAAAGGAAATTTAACAGGCTTGCTCGGCCGTGTTCACTCGGCTGAGCATCGGTCACGCTCCCCGATTTTGGGGCGTGTTATCTTGCACCTATTGTACTGTTACCTCAGCTAAATCAGTTGATTCATCTACATCAAGTGGTATTCACACAAGTGTTTCAGTTGGTCAGCTTTCTGAAGTTATNACTCTCCTTTATCTATAGAGGCTCCATAGACATAATGTGAGTTGTATATTGGTGCTGGGAAAGTCAAACTATGTTGTGTTAGGTTGTATTACCGATTCCATTTGAGACTTTAAAATGATGAAACCATCAGTAATGAATTTATATTGTAGACATGATCACCTTATTATCTAATTAATGAAAATATATATTATCTCCATTTATGGATAAGTTTAGGCAAAAGGAAATTTAACAGGCTTGCTCGGCCGTGTTCACTCGGCTGAGCATCGGTCACGCTCCCCGATTTTGGGGCGTGTTATCTTGCACCTATTGTACTGTTACCTCAGCTAAATCAGTTGATTCATCTACATCAAGTGGTATTCACACAAGTGTTTCAGTTGGTCAGCTTTCTGAAGTTATTTCTTGCTCCAAATCTAAATCTCTACCATTTCTCAGACTGTCAACCATCAAATGCTTTGGGCCGTGCTCTTTCGGATTGACATGCATTTCTGCATGTAACGTCCTTTGAGGAAGATTGTTAAGGGACATGGATATTTGCCCTAAGTTTACCTCAATGCCATTGATAGCTGAGTCGTGTGATACTACTTTTTCTTGCATCTGGTGGAACTTTTATTCTATCTTCCCGCTAGACCCAATGAGTTGTTGCAACATTCCTTTAATTTTGAGCAACCCATCATCTTGTCTCACTATCTGTTGCTATTAAGGTTGTTGATAAGCTAGCTGTTGATTCTGCTAATTGTATCCTTGTTGCCTTTGATAAGGCACAACTTGACCATGTGGTTGTATAACTCCATGATTATTATTATTATTATTGTACTGCTGCTTTGTTGGTCTATATTGCTGATTCTGTTGTCCCCAATTCTGGCCACCTTGTCTCTGGCCCCCAAAGTTGCCCATATATTTCATATTTTCTTAGTGGTTCTGGCCATCACTTTCACCACTCCACGAGCATACATATGGTTGGTTAATTGATGGCATGCATAAACCTCCATTAGTCGTATCTACTATATGTACATATTTTTGGCCTAATTCATCAATCTCCTTGGTAAGAATACTCATTTGAGTCATCAGAGTGGCCATATTCTCAGCTATGGAGTTGTTTTGGTCCAGAGCTACTGAGTGAACTATAGGGGTGATTGGAGTGTCTCAATTCTACAGGCTGAAGCATCAAAGTTGGCCTTCAAGCTATCTGCCAATCCCATGTAAAAATTTTGCCCCAACATCTGATCTGGAATGCCATGATGTGGACACTTGACCCTTTGAACCTCTCCCGCGTTTATTGCAAAGTTTCTACTACTTTCTACTTGAAGCTCAATATTTCATCAACTTTCTTGGCAGTCTTATTGGGTGGGTAAAACTTATTCAAAAACTATTTGACTAATTCCTTCCAAGTGGTGATGGAGTTTATGGGGAGCAAATTAAGCTCCAATCACTGAGAATGAAAACAATAAAAATTTGATTGCCTATGATGTCACATTCGATTTCCTTTGAGTAACACAAATTGACAAAAGGTATTTCAGGTATTTCTATGAATCTTCAATGTAAGACCCGAAGAACGGTACCTTGTTCTACAGCAGATGTAGCATGTTGTTCGTGATTTGAAATTATTCTGCTTGTATCTGAAGGACTGCAATTGCGGTTACCAGATTTTCAGCGGTGCGTTGTGCCCAATCATACAAGGCTTCCTCTGGCACCAGTGGTGCCACACTCCTGATTGTTTAGGTTATCCCCATTATTTCAGTTATTTTGATTGTCCAAAATGTCACCCATATCGAATTAAATTTGTTCTCTTGGGTGCTATTGTCATTTTGCTTTCCTGTTTGCACAATTTAATGCCTTGAACACTGTCTCAGGATCCGGTAATTCTTCAAACAATTTACTTGTTCCCGGGGAGTTTCTTAGCATACACATGTAACATGCAAACCACAAACGTTAGAAGCCTCTAAGACTGAACATAGGCCGACAAGCCCTATAAGACTAAAATAACCACTCGTAGACTGAACATAGGCCGACAAGGCCATACAATCTTTTACGTACATCACATTTGTCTACAAGCCTCTAAGAATACATAATTGTCAAAAAGGTCGGGATAGAGACCCACCATACCAAACAATACACGTCTAAATCATACAGACCAAACAAGCAACTCCGGAGCAAACGGAGCGCACCAACACCTTCTGCTGAGCTGATAGCCTACTTGGAGGACTCTCGACCTGTCTATCGGGACCTGCAGGCATGAAATGCAGCGTCCCTAGGCAAAAGGGACGTCAGCACAAATAATGTACCCAGTATGTAAGAAATGAAAATCAGTAAATAATAGACATGAGAGAAACATGGAGTAAACACCTCGACATGTAAGTCTAAGTAACTCTGTAAATCATGAAATACGNTTTGGGTCAAATGTAACTGCCATTGGCTCCCAATATACTTAGCGTTATGGGGTGTTCCACCCATGAAATGAAATATCTATGAGTCTATTTTCCAACTCATTAAACCGTTTGTCAATACGACATTGGAATAGAGAGATATGGGCATTGTTGCGATACTGCGCAAGCTGCTAGGTGACAAGTAGGTGTGTCACCTACTTGCTTAAATGAAAGCCCAAAAATGGGCCATTTCGGGTCGTCCAAAGAGGCCTTTTAAAGGCATATTTTATTCATATATTAGACTTAAAATATAGCATAATAACCAGACACAAGCTCTGCAAAAGTCCTCCCAAATATTTCCCACAAACCCAAATTGATTTTCTCTACCTTTCAAGTTCTAATTGGAGGTAAAACCTTGAGTTTGAAGAACCAAGATAGGAGCTGAGTTATCCAACAAATAAGGTGAGTTTACTGCTATCTTTCATCCATTTTGTCTGCTGTAAATTCATGGTAAGTCGTTCTATACTTGTAAGAACTCACGGGACGGTGATCGGAAGCCGTGAGTTCGAGTTATTCACTTGTAGCGGACTATTTTGTGGACTGTTTTGTGTTGCTGTTGGGCTGCGTGTTTTACTACTGTTTTGTGGAGTTTTGGAGGAGGAAGGGGGTGTAGAAACACTATATAAATGTAGGGTGGTGGGCTGGTCGTTCATCGTAACATTTCCGGGTCGTTTGACACTACTACGGTGGTCGTTTTGTGTACGAAGAGATTGGAGTGTGTTGGGTTGTTTTGTAGTATTTGATAGAGTATATAGGGATGGAAAATAATGTATATATGTTTTTATTGTTGTGTTATTGTATTGTTGGTGTTATCTTGAATTTGGAGGAAGTAAGGATTATAGGGGAGATGTTGCCCGTTTTAATACAAAATAAGCTTGTCGTTCGTTGTGCG
>AWOL01S0021750.1:0-18146 GCA_000715115.1 Nicotiana otophora | reverse complement strand
TTGATGCAACAGGTACTTCCTCTTCAATACTGGATTTTGATGTCATATATTTGGCGTCATTCTCTGTAGAGATTAAGTAATCGGAGTGTGCATCCATCTTACAAGAGGCTGGTGAAAGGTTAGCGCTTCGCTGCGCAGCCACTGGAGATCCTGAAAGATCTGAATCACACAAAACTGAATCTGGGGAATAAGTGTCTCTGCCCTGAGGCGATGCACTTGGGGTAGGAGACCTTTCAGACTGAGCTGAACTTCCAAGGTTAGTTATAGGCGAATCCACCATCTTACGGGGGTAAGGATGCAGTGGTTTCTTCTTCGGCCTAGGCGGAGGGATATCCATCACATTAAGTGATCCATCACCATCATTACCAGAATCACGAGCAACCTAAAATGGATGATTAAACTTCAATGAATTTGGCCAGGGATTATCGAGGCATCTCTGTTTTTATATCTTTTGCACGCCATTGTGAACCAATGAGCACCAACTAATATATACAATATCAAGATTAGAATCTAGACTACTAGGCTACATAAAAGCCCGAGTCTCTAAAAAGCAGGTAACAACTCGTTTCAAACCATATTAAAATACATATTTATGAAACAACGCCCGTAGACTAGACAAATAGCTATAAATTATTGGTATTTAAATAGAGAAGTAGAAAGAAAAAGAAAATCAAAGAAAATTAAAAAATTACTAATAACAATCTTAGAATTAGCAAAACAATAATTATCAGAGTTAATAGTAAATAGAGTAGTACAACGTATTATAAGTGAAGAAACAATATCTTCCATAAATTGAGAATTACAAGGAATAGGAATTGAGATAGAATACATAAAACATAGAATTGTAATGACCTGGTCGGTCGTTTTGAGTATTATGACCCCGTTCCCCCATTTACTGCTATATTTATGCTTTACATTTGTTTTATGACTTACCGGGTTAGTTGGTTCGGGTCCGGAAGAATTTCGGAGTGAAATGAGACACTTAGTATCTTAATCGAAAACTTAAGTTGGAAAAGTTGACCGGATATTGACTTATGTGTAAACGACCTCGAAATTCAATTCTGATGATTCCAATAGCTCCATATGGTGATTTTGGACATAGGAGTGTGTCCGAAAAATTATTTAGAGGTCCGTAGTGGAATTAGGCTTGAAATGGCGAAAGTTGAATTTTTGGGAAGTTTGATCGGTAGTTGACTTTTTGATATCGGGGTCAAAATCCGATTCCGAAAATTAGAATAGGCCCGTAATGTGAAATGTGACTTGTGTGCAAAATTTGAAGTCAATCGGACGTGATTTGACAGGTTTCAGCATCGTTTGTAGAATTTGAGAATTTCGAAGTTTCTTTGGCTTGAATCCGAGTGTAATTCGTGTTTTCGATATTGTTGGAGGTGATTTGAAGATCCGACTAAGTTCGTATGATGTTATAAGACTTCTTGGTATATTTGGTTGAGGTCCCGGAGGCCTCGGGTTGATTTCGGGTGGTTAACGGACTTGATTTTGAGTTGATGAAGCAGCTGAATTGCTGCTGCTACTAGTATAACCGCACCTGCGGAGTGGGCACCGCTGGTGCGCGCACGCAGAAGCGCGGAATGAATCGCTGAAGTGTCGCAGGTGCGAAGACATTCCCGCACCTACGATGGTCGCAGAAGCGGGTTGAAGGGCGCATAAGCGAGGTTGAGCTGCAGGGTGCGATGGGTTTTCCGTACCTGCGATAGGCGCAGATGCGTTCCAGATTTCGCAGAAGCGAAAAGCCTGGGCAAAACCCTTTAAGTTCGGGGTTTCACTATTTTTCATCATTTTCGGATTTTGGAGCTCGGCTTGGGCGATTTTGGAGAGGAATTTTTCCACACAACTTGGGGTAAGTGTTCTTAACTCCCTTGTGATTATATTCCATGAATTTATCTTCATTTTAGCAATTGGTTGATGAATTTAAAGAGGAAATTGGGGGTGTTGGCCTAAAGTTCATAAAAAGAATTTTTGAGTTTTGAACATCAATTTGGAGTCGGAATTGAGTGAAATTAGTATGGTTGAACTTGTAATTGGATGGGTTGTCGGATTTTGTGTGTTTCGTCGAATTCTAAGAGGTGGTCCCCGCGAACAATTTTTGGAGTGTAATTTCGAATTTTATGGGAAAATATTAGCATTTTGATATGGAATTAATTCCTATAAATTGTGTGGACTGAATCAAATTTATTGTGGCTAGATTCGAGCCGTTCAGGAGTTGATACGTGCAAAATGAGATTTCTGGAGCATTGTTTAGCTTGCTTGGCATTGGATTCGTCTTGGTCGAGGTAAGTAACTCTTCTAATCTTGGAGCTGAGGGTATAAACCCTGAATATACGTATTATGTTAATCGTTTGGAGGTGACACACATGCTAGGTGACAGGCTTGTGGGCGTGCACCATAGAAATTATGACATAACTATTTCCGTGGAATTCTGTAGTCAAATAATCTTGGCATTTTCCATGCAGTTTTATGTGTTAAAGAAATTTAGATGAGAATCATATTAAAAATCATGTTGAGGCTATGTGCTAGTATTATTGGGATCCACAGAGGTCATATTGCTGTGAATTATTTGTTTTAAATTGAAAATTTATACTCAGTCATATTCATTTCATTGCATATCATATCTCAGTCTCTGTTATTATTTATTGATACATTATATCATTATTTTCAGGCTATTTTCATGACATTGTGAGCCCATGAGAGATATACTGGAGAGATTGATGACTGAGGGAGGCCGAGAGCCGGATTGTGAGGATATTATTATGTGGATCGGGGCTACCCGCCTGCAGCAGGCCATATTGGCTTTATATATATTATTGTTATTATGTGGATCGGGGCTACCCGCCTGCAGCAGGCCATATTGGCTTTATATATATTATTGTTATTATGTGGATCGGGGCTGCCCGCCTGCAGCAACCCTTATAGGCTTTATATAACGCTTGGGCTGAAGGAGCCCATCCGGAGTCTACACACACCCCAGTGAGCGTGATTGATGTTATTGAGGGATGGATCTTCCCCGGACATGGATCTTGTCCGAAGCATTATATACCTGGAGATGGATCTTCTCCACGGGCTGGATTGGCCCTACTCGGTACTGGGTGACTGATGATCAGTTGATGTGTATATTCCGGGATGTATATTCCCTGGGCCGGATTGGCCATATACAGTACCGAGCGATTGGGCATGATGAGTGGAATGTGTGAGAAAGTGAGATTGAGTACTCTGAGAGTGTGAGTACATGAGTTCATCTTTGAGATGCATTGCATTGACATGTACACATGACATACAAGCATAGAGATGTATTTTCCTCATGCTGTACGGTATCACATCATTCATGATTTCTCACACATGTTGACAAATGGGCATAGTGATGTATTTGTTTTATGCTGGTTATCTGGAAAGAAAATGAAACATCTTATTTATTGTTGAAAGGATTTTTGGAATTTTTTTTATTATTTTCAAACTTATTCATATTTTTGGTAACTTCGGTAAACGATTTGGGTTTTCACTGATGTACTTGAAAGGCAGAACTATTTTCAGAAATCATGATTTTGCTGAGCATTTTTATCTCCGAGCTACTTCTTATTTTATTTGATTTACGTTGTTATGGACTGTTGTTGGCTATTGGTCTGGACTCGACCTTGGTACAAGCTCGTCATTACTTTCAACCTAAGGTTAGGTTTGTTACTTATTGAGTACATGGGGTCGGTTGTACTCATACTACACTTCTGCACCTTGCGTGCAGATGTTGGCTGCGAATGTTGCTGTGTTCGTGGGAGCTGGATCTGAAGATGTACCTGCGTTCCGGTTGTAGTTGCCTATTGTTCATGATAGCCTTAGATTCATAAAACTCTGTTTATGTACTTTTTCAAACAGATAATGTATTTACTTCATACCAGCGTTGTATACTCTATTCCTAGAAGCTCATGATTTGTACTACCAGTTCTTGGGGAATGTATAAGATTAAGATTTTTCTTTGCTTAAATTGCTTTAATAATTGTTATTGGAATTGGATAGTTGATAATTGGCTTACCTAGCGGGTTGGGTTAGGTGCCATCACGACTAGTTGGATTTTCGGTCGTGATAAGGTGGTATCAGAGCTCTAGGTTCATAGGTTCTATAAGTCATGAGCAAGTGTCTAGTAGAGTCTTGCGGATCGGTATGATGACGTCCATACCTATCTTTAAGAGGCTACAGGGCATTTAGGATATATACTTCCCATCTTTCCTTCCTTATCGTGCGGAATTGATTCAGCTTGAGACATAACTCTTTGAATTCATTCCACGCATCNTGTATAAGAGACAGCAGCTGTGCATCGCCGGCTTGTGATTCTATGAACGAGGTTCGAGATGTGTATTCAGTGTTTTGGTGATGGGCCGATCTGGAGGACTTGAGGCCATGGTTGAACCGTAGCTTAAGCTCGGTAGCTTCAGTTGTAACTTGTACATTTGGACTCATATGTCTGGTAACGTCCCTACGAGTGGAAATTTGTGGCTCGATGAGCGGTGGAATGGCTTTGTGATGAGTATGATGTAACTGTGGGATGTGTCAAGACGATTTGAATGTGACGAGAAGTGTTTCCTTGAAGTGTAAAGGAAGGCCATTGAGTGCTTGATTTTCGTTTTGATGTGACATACAGTCTCGAGTGTGAATATTTAGAAAGATCTTTCATGTTTTTAAATTTTGGGGCAAATTAAATTCTTTGTGTATGGTTAATGAGTTTGGACTCAAAAAGATTAACTGATTTCATAGTAATTGTGGTTGCAAAAAGGGTATAACAAGATGCCAATTTAAGACTAAGCAGGTGGGTTATCTCCTGCGGAGTAATCTATGTAGGTGTGTTCCTTATGATGTGAATAGAGAGTTTCTTTTCTGCCAGCGGGGCGTATGTGTTGAGACTTGAATTTGAATCTGGTTGAGAAAGTTGACTTGACTGTTAAGGGAATGGATGTGAGCTTAGCGGTCGATTGAGGTATTTTTATGGTTGGCGTGGTATGAGCTTAAGAAGAATTTTCATTGAACTAACTGCGGTATTAAGGCAGTAATAGAGTATGGGTATTGTGAGTTATCGAGTGTTTTAATCTATGGCTTTGAGCCAAGTGGAGGAGCTTGCTATTGACAATTCAATTTCATGGTTATGTGTAAAGGTTTAATTTTGGGCTAAGGCATACTTGTGGGTTTGTTATGACTTGCAGAGGTGGAGTTCGAGAATGACTCGAGTAAGAAAATTTCTGGATACGGGTTATATTGCGCTTTATGAGTATATGAAAATCGTGGGATAAGTGAGTTGTTATTTGTGAATGATGTAGTGCGCACGGATTATGAATTAGATATGTGGTATTAAAGTAGAGTTACTTCTTTGAGTGTTGTTGTGCTAATGAGGCACGTGTCTTTTGGCCCATTTGGGTAGTGTAATTTGGATTTGAACAAAGGGGGAGACTCTCGAGAAAGTTCCAATAGGTTCAAGGTTTATATATAGCAATTGAGAATTTCTCCGGACTTGTGTATGGATAAAATCTGAGACTTGCATTTGATGGTGCCTGGACTTGCGAAAATTCTGCATGACTATGGATTCTACATATTTTTTGTATAAGGAAGTAAGAATAACAATTTCAAATTCACATAAGGCATTTTCAGAGTGAGTATTACAGTTGTGGTATTTATGAAGGTGCTTAAGAAGAATACAATTGCTTATGGGCTGTAGGGCGTTGTGGTTCTATGCTAAGGTTTGTGGGGTGACTTGTGGTTAAAGATCATGGCGTTTTAGCAAGGAGAAGTATCAATCTGAAGACAAATTCGAAAGGGACTGGGAGAAATAGGACAACTTGGTAGTAGGTTGGATCAGTATGGTAATGGATATGATCGGTTCTTTGGGTGCTTATGATGTGGGGGTTTTCTACAGGTGCTTTGTGGCAATGCTCTTGGGTTTTGGCGACCTGCGTGGCTGGGTTGAGTTAGAGAGATTCGGTTCTGATAGCTTGGTTGTGTGCAAATGAGTTTCAAAGAATTCTCAACGATTTTTACCACGGTTCGAGGAGTATATTTCTTACCCGTGTGAGGAATATGTTGGGTATTGGGATTTTCTCTGGGATGAGATCAAATGGAAGGTTTTTGACTGATCGGGTATGTATTCTGCTTGTGACTCAGAGTTTATTATGAGATTCGTGTACTCTTCACAGGATGACATGGTAGATGTGGAATGTTGGGTAGGATTGAGATTTGCATGTGCAAGGTCACAATTCAGTTTTGAAGGGAAGGACATAAATTCGTAGGTAGCATGGACGGTTGCAGATGACCAAGTAAATGATATTACTAATCGGTATGGCCTGATGAGAGTATACATTTCAGAAGGGGCAATGTGCTTTGATTTAGGGATACTTCACTGCTATTGCGGCACTCTCCTAGTTGATCGACTGCTGATATTCAAATTTTGCTACTTGGCACGGAATAATTTTTGAAGTATTCCTCGTGGGATGATCGTGTATGAGAGATGTGTTAGACATTCTGGCGGTAGAGTTGGGATCAAATATGGTGATTCGTGTGTCCCATGGAGTTGGAGACTGGGAGTTCTCAGGAACAAATTGTTTCATGGTTGCGGATTGTGAAGTCGTGGCCGAAGCTAGCCAGATGATAATATGTGCTATGATTCAGTCATTGTGGACTTTCGGAGGGTTATTTATCTATTTGTGGGTGACCAGAGTTGATTTGGGGTCCATTGGTAGGCCCAACTAGGATGGGTATTCTACATCGAGCCGGATTGGTTGGCTCCATACTGCTATTGTTGATGTGCCATTCAGTTGATGTTGAAATTATTCGTATTCTGAAGTGATCTATGAGTTACTCTTCTATGCTACGAGGAGTTATGATTCATCGGTTATATGCACACATGGTGTAGTTCTATTGGGGGCCTTATGGCGGAATTTGAGCGAGATGAGTATTTGGGTATTGCATGATCGATTGCGTATTGGTTAGATTCTTTTAGGTTTTGTGTGGCATTGTGTCATTTGCCTCTCTGTGGTTATTGATTTTGAGCAGGGTGGCTCGAGGTAGATAATATGGACCAACGTTTGGATGGGGTCACGCATTGTAGCGGAATTATGTTAAGGTATGAACCTTGTGTTAGAATTGTGTGATGGTTCTATCGTGTGATGGATTTTCAGCATTTTGTTGTGGTGGTACTTGTAACTCTTGCGGGGCAGTTCTCTCATTTGAGTTATTTTCCATGACTGAGTACATTTGAATTATCGCGTATTGGCGCACTGATATCACGGTTTGTGGCTCTGAGTTATATTGGTGTGGCATGTCTGTGGGATAGTTGTGTTTAGTAATATAAGGTCATTGGACCTAGAATGGGTACTATCAGGTTTGATTACGGTATATTCGGGAGGATAATATTGAAAGTCGGCTTAGAAAGTGATTATGGTTCTGGTTGGGGCGAGAGAGCTCCATGACTTGTTGATCTGATAAGGGGTCATGAGATTTCTATGTGTTTATCAACACTGTACGGAGGTTTTGGAATGAAGTTTGGCTTAATATGGGGTTTAATACTAGTACTTGGTTGGTTTTGGAGTAGTTACTGTGATCAGGAATGGTGCTACGAGCATGCGAGTTGTGTAATATGTTAGGTGATTATATCCGTGGTTATGGTTATGGCTCGATGAAGTTTGTTCAGACTCATTTAGTGTGTAGATGTGAGATTCGTGTCTTGAAAAGAAATTCTAAATGTTAGGAATTGAATTCCAAGGTTTTTGGGCCAACATTAAGTTAATGATTTTTGTTGTGTTGTGATGTCACGCCTATATGGAATAGGGTGACGTGGGTTCAACCCCGGGTTCGTGCGTGGTAAGATGGAATAGTTATTTGGTGGCTTGGAAACAACTCTTGGCACGTTCGAGGACGAACGTATGTTTAAGTGGGGGAGAATGTAACGACTCGACCAGTTGTTTTGAGTATTATAACCTCTTTCCCCCATTTACTGCTCTATTTGTGCTTTAAAGTTGTTTTATGACTTACCGGGTTAGTTAGTTCGGGTCCTGAAGGATTTCGGAGTGAAATGAGATACTTAGTCTCTTAATTGAAAACTTAAGTTGGAAAAGTTGACCGGCTATTGACTTATGTGTAAACGACCTCAGAATCTAATTCTGATGATTCCAATAGCTCCGTAGGGTGATTTTGGACTTACGAGCTTGTCCGGAAAATTATTTGGAGGTCCGTAGTGGAATTAGACTTGAAATGGCGAAAGTTGAATTTTTGGGAAGTTTGACCGGGGAGTTGACTTTTTGATATCGGGGTCGGAATCCGATTCTGAAAATTGGAATAGGCCCGTAATGTGAAATGTGACTTGTGTGCAAAATTTGAAATCAATCGGACGTGATTTGACAGGTTTTAGCGTCGTTTGTAGAATTTGGGAATTTCGAAGTTTCTTAGGCTTGAATACGTGTGTAATTCGTGTTTTTAATGTTGTTGGAGGTGATTTGAAGATTCGACTAAATTCGTATGATGTTATAAGACTTGTTGGTATGTTTGGTTGAGGTCCCGAGGGCCTCGGGTTGATTTCGGGTGGTTAACGGACTTGATTTTGAGTTGATGAAGCAGCTGAAGTGTTGCTGCTACTGGTATAACCGCACCTGCAGAGTGGGCACCGCAGGTGCGCGCATGCAGAAGCCCGGAATGAATCGCAGAAGCGACCAAGGAAGGGCTGGGAAGAGGTCGCAGGTGCGAAGACATTCTCGCACTTGCGATGGTCGCAGAAGCGAGTTGAAGGGCCGAAAAGCGAGGTTGAGCCATTAGTGCGATGGGTTTTCCGCACCTGCGATAGGCGCAGATGCGGTCCAAATTTCACAGAAGCAAAAAGCCTGGGCAGAACCCTTTAAGTTCGGGGTTTTGCTATTTTTCACCATTTTCGGATTTTGGAGCTCGGTTTGGGCGATTTTGGAGAGAAATTTTTCCACACAACTTGGGGTAAGTGTTCTTAACTCCCTTGTGATTATATTCCATGAATTTATCTTCATTTTAGCAATTGGTTGATGAATTTAAAGAGGAAATTGGTGGTGTTGGCCTAAAGTTCATAAAATAAATTTTTGAGTTTTGAACATCGATTTGGAGTCGGAATTGAGTGAAATTAATATGGTTGAATCGGCTAGGTCGTTACATTCTCCCCCACTTAAACATACGTTCGTCCTCGAACGTGCCAAGAGTTGTTTCCAAGCCACCAAATCATTATTCTATCTTACCACGCACGTACCCGGGGTGATCTCACGTCACCCTATTCTATATAGGCCTGACCATACAATATAACTGAAAATCATTAATTTAGCCTTAGACCAAAAACCTTGGAGCCAAATTTTTAACATCCAGAATTCTTCTCAAAACCCGAATCTCACATCTACACACTGTATAAGCCTGAACAAGCTGTATCCATCCATAACCATAATCCCAGATATAATCGCATAACATACTACACAACTCGCATACTCGTAACACCATTTCTGATCACAACAACTACTCAAAACCAACCAAGTACTAGTATAAAACCTCCAATCAAGCCAAACTTCGTTCCAAAAACCTGCGTACATTGTTGATAATAAAAGAAACATCCAGAAATCTCACGACTCCTTATGAGAGCAACAAGTCATGGAGCTCTCTCGCCCCAACCAGAACCATAATCACTTTCTAAGCCGACTTTCAATATTATCCGCCCGAATATACCGTAATCAAACCTGATAGTACCCATTCTAGGTCCAATGACCTTATACTATTAAACACAACTATCCCACAGACACGCCACATCAATATAACTTCAGCTACAACTGCGCAATCCGTGTACCCAATTATGGGAGATGTCTTAAGGAAGAGAACCATATCGCAAGCTCAACAAGCACCACCACAAACACAATGTTACAACCAACTCCTCAAATTTCATGAAGAGGATAACCGTAGGTGCATGAGCACATTTATAGAAGAAGGAAATTAATAGATCAGATAAATCATAATAGAAATAGAATTCCCACACACGACACGGACGACTCACGTGCCAATAATATGAATCGCCGGGCATAGTCACAGGCCTCCAGTCCCAACATATCATACAGGAGAAATTAAACAAGTACACTTGTATATGATAATGATATAAGATTCTCATGCTCCTGGACTGGTATAAGTAGCACGCCATAGTGCAAGCATGTGTAAAGTCCGCTATCACACTTCAAATCAGCAATTTTACACAGAATTAGTAACTACCCCATTTATTTAGGGAATCATCTTCTTTGTAACATGACAAGGTGGGTTGCTCTGATGGTAAGCACCCTCCACTTCCAACTAAGAGGTTGTGAGTTCAAGTCACCCCAAGAGCAAGGTGGGGAGTTCTTGGAGGGAAGGATGCCGAGGGTCATTTTGGAAACAGCCTCTCTACCCCGGGATAGGGTTAAGGTCTGCGTATACACTACCCTCCCCAGACCCCACTAGTGGGATTATACTGGGTTGTTGTTGTTGTTGTTGTATCTTTTTTGTAACCTCAAGTATAACCCAGATAGTTCTCAACAAAGGTACGAATATGGAAAACATTATAACTTTACACTTAACAGTCAACTCTAGGCATATTATAGCCTAAGCATTCCTCCGAGTATGAATACTTGCTCTAATGCCCGCACATAGGCTCAAACCTCACATATATGCACACTCATAGCGCATAGCTATCATAAATAATTAACGCAACTAGTGCCTCCACTTAGTTTAAATAAAATACTCACCTCAAACAGGTCGCAACCCTGAAACAAATATGCTTCTGAGAACTCTCAGTCTCCAAATTCATCGAACACATGAATCACCATAACTGATCTTAACTCCAGCACTAGAACGACTAACACGTCTTCCATTTACGATCTTCCCATGAGGAATACTTTCATAATTCTTTTGTGTCACATAAAAATAATTTGAATATCAGCAGTCTATTAACCAAGTGAGTAGTGCAATATCGATGAACATCCGTAAGTCAAAACACAACGCGCCTTCTGAAATGCACACCCTTCTCAGGAATTACCGAGCAGTTATAACATTAATCGAAATATCTGAAACTGACCATGCTGCCCAACATTCGTTACCTTCTCTTCAAGACTGAACTGTCATTTTGTACATGTAAATTCTAATCCCTCACAACACACCACATCTATTATGCCATCATGTGACAAGCACAAGAATCCCATTATCAACTCTGAGTCACCAGCAAATTACATACCTTATTTGTTAGAAACCTCTCTTTTGCTTCTTTCCAGGAGGAAATCACAATACACAACATGTTCCATATATCGGTAGAAAATATCCGGTTCAAACCATGGTAGAAACCATCATGAACACTTTGAAATGCATTTGCACATAACCAAACTATCACAGCTGAATTCCTCCAACTCCACCAAGCCACACAAGTTTCCAAATCCGACAGTATTGCCATAAAACACCCGTAAAGTCCCATATCATCATAAGAACCAAAAGAACCGAGCATACCATTACCATACTGATCCAGCATGTTGCCCATTTGTCCTATTTTCTCCGAGTTTCTTCTAAATCACCCTCAAGTTGACATTTCTCCTTGTCAAAACACTACTATCCTTACATAAGCCACTGTATTCTTCTTAAGCACCTTCATAAATACCCCAACCGTAAGACTCACTCTGAAAATACCTTATGCAAATTTTAAATTATTCTCTTTCCTTTCTTATACTGAAATGTAGAATCCATAGTCAAATAGAATTACCGCACGTCCCGATACCATCCAATGTAAGTAACTATTTCTAGTGATATACAAATTCGAAAAACTTTCAATTTGCACATATACATTTTGAACCCATTAGAACCCTCTCGATAGTCATCCACTCTACTCAAATCTAATTTACTCCACCCCAAATGGGACGAAAGACATGTGCTTCTTTAGCACAGTCAACACTCAAATAAGTAACCATTCCTTAACACGACCAATCAAATTCATACTTCGTGTGTACTGCATCCTTTAAAATAACAACTTAATCGTTCTATAATTTTCACATTTCTATAAAGTACCATATAACTCGTATTCAGGAATTTCCTTACTCGGGTCATCCTCGATCTCCATCTCTGCAAGTCATAACCAATCCACAAGTATGTCTCCGATCGAAACTAAATTTTAACACATAACCATGAAATCCAATTGTCAATAGTAGGCTCCCCCGCTTAGCTTTAAGTTGCAACTATATAAAATTAGAACCCGCAAGAATTTCTCCTTCTCAGTTACCAAGATCTCGCACCGTTAACCCGCCAGACTTCTCGAATTCTTTTGTTAAGATTTTCATGAACATTCTGAATCACCAGCCACAGTCACACACTCGACCTCTTACTAGGTAGCAACTAATATTTCTCGCAGAAGTTTTATCAAGATCAAGCCACTACTAACTACTCACCGAAGATAACCCACATGTGGAATTCCTTACCGACATCTTCCAACGACGCTGCACTGGGTGCAACGACCACGTAATCAGTAAATTCTCCTGAGATCATGCTCGCCCACCATTTGTATAAGTTTGCACTTTCCCTATTGACATTAACTGAAAGTTCAACAATGCCTTCCGAACTCAAGTCATATTCAATCTTTCTCCGTACAGTAACCATCACTCCAAATAAAGTCCGTAGGCCAAATCACATTCTATCACGATTCCAAACCGTTCTACACTTTCTCAAGGCACGAGACTACCCTACCACAGAATCCATATGATAATCTGCCACTCTTACTTTGGTTAAACCATCTCCTTTAAGCGAATTCTCAACCTCTACTTTTCCTACTTGACCTGCTAGTACTTCAACCACCGCGAAACACTTCCCGTCATGTCTTCCCTCACACTTTGCTGCCCAACTGTTGCATCAAATCAAAATGCATCTCTGTCGCACCTGAACCAATAAAATGTTACCGACTCTAAGCCTCTTCGAAGATCATCTTTATTGAGCCATCAACATTAGAAATATCCATTTGCAACCACAATTACGACACAATCACTTACTCTTCTTGAGTCTAAACGCATTGACAAGACATGAAAATTTAATTTGTCCCACAATTTAACAACGTGAAAGATCCTTCAATACACTCACAACTCGAGATCATACGTCAAATCAAGACAGATATCAAGTACCCAATAGCAAACTCTTGAGTCACAAGTAAACTTTATTTGTCTCATTCAACCCATATGAATACATCCCGCATTCACATCATACTTATCATATAGTCATTCAACCACTCATCGAGCTACAAATTCCACTCATAGGGACACTACCGGAGATATGAGTCCAAATGTATAAGTTCACATAACTGAAGCTACCGAGCCTAAGCTGCGGTCTAACCCTGCCCTCAAGTCCTCCAGACTGGCCCATTACCGAAACAAAAAATACACATCTTGAACCCCGTTCATAGAATCCCAAGCCGGCGATGTACAACTGATATCGAGCGCTCATATACGCATACGAAATGCGTGGAAGGAATTCAAAGAGTTATGTTTCAAGCTGAATCAATTCCGCATGATAGAATACAAGAAGGGAAATTTTTCTAAGGGTTCTGCAACCTCTCGAAGATAAGTACAGACGTCTCCGTACCGATCCACAAGACTCTACTAAACCTGCTTATGACTCGTGAGACCTATGTAACCTAGAGATCTGATACCAACTTGTCACGACCCAAAATCCCAACATGTTGTGATGGCGCCTATCTCAATACTAGGCAAGACGATAATCTCAATAAATCACAGTTTCTCTTAAGTTTGAAAATGTAATATTTAAATATAATACAAAATCCCACAAATACCGATACAACACTCCCCAAAACCTGGTGTCACTGAGTACATGAGAATCTAATGTGGATACAAGTCAAAAGAAAATGGTCTATAATAGTCTAAGACCAAATACAGTAAACAAAGAGATAGGGAATGAGAGACAAGGTCTGCGAAACACGGCAGCTACCTCTGAATCTCTGAAAAATTAACTGTGCGAGAAAATCAACACCCGCTATGTCCAGAAGCACCTGGATCTGCACATGAAGTGCAGGGTGTAGTATGAGTACAACGAACTCAGCAAGTAACAATAATAAATAAGGAATTGAAGATAGTGATGAGCTACACAGTTATAGTTCATTTTCAGTAATTCCAACAGAGAATAGACATGCTTTCAGATCCAGCAGTTTAAGTCAAATCAATTTATACAATTCAAGTTCATGTAATCCGGATATAAAATCTTTTAGAGAATTCCACAAAACTGACAAATAGCAACTAAGTGCAACAACAAATGAAAAGCAAGTACAACCTCTTAGGGAAACAATCACTCCACTCGTCCCAACAACTCAACCACTTGGCTCTCAGCCCTCAGCACTCACACTCAATGGGTACCCGCACTCACTGGGGGTGTACAGACTCCGTAGGGGCTCCTACAGCCCAAGCGCCACAATATTCACGGACAACTCACGTGCTATAATATCCTTAACTCACCGATAGGCCCTCGGCCTTATTCAGTCCTCAACCTCTCTAGTTTCTCGGGCTCTCAGAAATCACAAAGATTAGCCCAAACAAAGATAACATAGTGTATCAACAAGTATCCAGAAAGACTGAGGTATAATACGCAAGAAAAATTATGACTGAGTACAAGACAATAATTAGCAAATAATTCAACAAGTACACGACCTTTGCGGGTCCCAACAGTACTATAACATAGCCTAAGAATGATTTCTAACATGATTTACAGTCAAATTCCTTCAACACATAGAGAGCATATAGCTAACAATAAATTATTCAACTTTACAGTTTCCACGGGACGAACCAAGTCACAATCCCCTCGGTGCACGCCCACACGCCCGTCACCTAGATGTGCGTCACCTCCAAAATATTCACATGACACAAAATTTCGGGGTTCCATACTCTCAGGACCAGATTTAAAACTGCTACTTACCTCAAGCCGTGAAATTCTTATTATGCAATGTTCTTTCCTCGTGAATTAGCCTCCAAACGCCTCGAATCTAGCCATAAATAATTCGTTTCAGTCAATAAAATTCATTGGAATTAATTCTATAAGAAAATGCTAATTTTCATAAATATCCAAAATTTAGCTCAAACATCGCCCATGGGGCCCACGTCTCGGAACCTGACAAAATATAAAAAATCCGAAAGCCCATTCAACCACGAGTCTACCCATACCAATTTTATCAAAATCCGACCTCAACTCGACCCTCAAATCTACAAATCTTATTTCCAAATTTCTAAGTTCAAATCTCCGATTTACACCTCAAAATCATGTAATCTAGTCGGATTATTCGATGATAATTCAATATTATGGAGTAGAAATGATCACAAGGGACTTACCTCAAGTTTTCCTTGAAAATCTATCAAAATTTCCTCTCCTCAAGCTCCAATTTGTCAAAACTGGCGAATGGGACGAAGTCCCTGTTTTATAATTCTGCCCAGACAGCCCCCGATCCTGGGCCTTCGACCGTGTTCCTTGATCCTGAGCCTCGATCCTGGGCCTCGATTCTAACCCTCGATTCTGGCCCTCGATAGTCATGGCCCTTGACCCTGGCTTTCGATCTTGCCTTCAATCGTGGCTTCGATCCTGGGCCCTCGATCATGTCCCTCAACCCTGGCCTTCGATCCTGCCTTCGATCGTGGCTTCCATCATGGCCCTATTATGGGCACGATTCAGGGCTCGATTCTGGGATAATCAGGGCTCGATTCTGGGAGATGGAATTTGCAGCAGAAGGAAATTGCAGCAGCTATTTTAGTCCAATTTTTGATCCGCTAACCATCCGAAACTCACCCGAGCCCCTCGGGACCTCAACCAAATATACCACCAAATCCTAAAACATCATATGGACTTAGTCGAACTCTCAAATCACCTAAAACAACACTAAAACCATGAATTACACCCCAATTCAAGCCTAATAAACTTTAAAATTTCAAGTTTCAACAAATGACTCCGGAACCTATCAAATCATGTCCGATTGACCTCAAATTTTGCACACAAGTCAAAAATGACATAACAGAGGTATTCAAATTTTCAGAATTAGATTCTGACCCCGATATCAAAAAGTCAACCCCCAGTCAAACGTTTCAAAAATTAAACTTTCAGCATTTCAAGCTTAATTCCACTACTGTAACGACCCGGCCAGTCGTTTTGACTATTGCAATCCCGTTCCCCCATTTACTGCTCAAATTGTGAATTACAATTGTTATTTCGCTTGCCGGGGTAATTGGTTTGGGTTCGGTGAGGTTTTGAAATGATTTAGAGCGCTTAGTTCCAAGGTTTAGAATTTAAGTTGAAAAGGTTGACTGGATGCTAACTTATGTGTAACGACCTCGGAGAAATTTTGCTAAGGAAATTAAGTTTTGGTGGTACTGAGGTAGATCAATGGTCGCAAAGTGGAGCAGGAGGAGGGCAAGATTTGAGGAAAATCTGCGGTGCACTATGCGACCGCAGACCTGTGTTGCGGTGCATTATGCGACCGCAGAACAAGTATGCGGATCGCATAATGACCGCAGAACAGGTCAGTAACGCCCAGCTTTGGAGGCCAATTTATGCGGCGGTTATGCGGACCGCATACCTGTTATGCGATCGCATAACTGCGTCAGAGCTTCCATTCTTTCTAATTTTTGATCCGACCCAACTTCGATTTATAGCCCTTGAAGCTCATTTTTTAGCCAAAATCTGATATTTTAGAGAGAGGTGAGAGCATTTTAGAGGGAGAAAGTGAAGAGTTAGTCATTTATCCATCAATTCTTGTTCAAGGTTTGAAGATTTCACAAGGATCTTGCTAGGGCTTCAAAGAGGTAAGAATTTCTTTCTCTAATTCTTCAATTTCGGGTTTGGAGTAAAGATGGGTGATTAATAGTATGATTCTTGGGTGTAGAGTATCATTATACATACCAATAAGGTTGTGGAAAGATTGTTAAGTTCAAATGGGTAAGGATTGGGTTGAAAATGGTAGAAATCTTCATAGACTTTAATTGAAGATTTGAGGGTCGAGTTGGTGTCGGATTTTGGTGAAATTTATATGATTGGACTCGTGGTTAGATGGGCGTCATATTTCGTAACTTTTGTCGGGTTCCGAGATGTGGGCCCTACGGGCGATTTTTGAAGTTAATTTCGGATTTTATTGGAAATATTAGTATTTCCTTATGGAATTAATTACAATAATATATATTGACTGATTCGAATTAATTGGGGCTAGATACGAGGCTTTCGGAGACCAATTCTCGTGGCAAGGGCATAGCGAAATAAATAAATACACGGGTTGAGGTAAGTAACAATTATAAATCTGGTCCTGAAGGTATTAAATCCCGAATTTTGGTATCATGTGATTATTTTAGAGGTGACGCACATGCTAGGTGACGAGCTTATGGGCGTGAACCGAGGGGATTGTGACTTGGTCCGTCCCGAAAAACTGTAAAGTTGAATAATTTATTGTTAGCTATATGCCCTCTATGTGTTGATAAAATTTGACTGTAAATCATGTTAGAAATCATGCTTAGGCTATGTGATGGTACTGTTGGGGCCCACAGAGGTCGTGTACGTGTTGAATTTCCTGCTAAATGCTATATTTACTCAGTCTCAAATTTTACTTGCATATTTTATCTCAGTCTCTGTTATTATTATTGATACATCATATCATTATTGTTTGGACTGATTCATGATTATTGAGAGCCAGAGAGACTGGAGAGATTTATGACTGAGGATATTTTATGGATCGGGGCTGCTCGCCTGCAGCAGGCCTTATTGGCTTATTATTGCACGTGAGTTGGCCGTGCAGCACGTGAGTTGGCCGTGCGGATCCTTATATTATTATTGCACGTGAGTTGGCCGTGCATCACGTGAGTTGGCCGTGCAGATCCAGATATTTTTATTATGGCACGTGAGTTGTCCGTGCTTATAGCGCTTGGTCCGTAGGAGCCCCTCATGAGTCTGTACACCTCCAGTGAGCGTGGGTACCCATTGAGAGTGAGTGATGAGGGCTGAGAGCCCAGGAAGTGATGAAAGCTGGGAGCCTAGAGAGTCATTGTTGTCCTAAGAGGTTGTACTTGGTTTCGATTTGTTGTTGCACTTAGTTGCTATCTGTCATTGTTGTGAAATCTCTGAAAGATTGTTGATAT